>PVLC010041643.1:0-13327 GCA_004027655.1 Graphiurus murinus | reverse complement strand
AAAAAATAGGGCTAGGGGTATAGCTTGGAGGTAGAATGCCCCTGGGTTCAATCCCCAGTACAGAAAAAAAAAAAAAAAAAAATCCAAGTCCTTAGAGAGCTAATGCCAGTGCCAGGTGGTGGAATCACATGCTCGCTTCTCCTGGATTCTGAGGCCTGCATACACCTAAGTCATTGCTATTCTCACAAACTGGGAGAGCCTGAGCACCCGATCACTTCCCATACAACTGCCACAGAGTCCTCAACACTAACCCCTGTCCACTCTTGTGTGTGTGTGTGTGTGTGTGTGTGTGTGTGTGTGGTGGTACTGGGGATTGAACCCCAGGGAATTCTACCTCTGGGCTATACCCTCAGCTCTTTTTTTATTTTTGGAACAAGATCTCACTAAGTTGTGAAGGGCCTGATTAATTTGCTGAGGCTGGTTTTGAAACTGCAATTCTCCTATCTCAGCCTCCTAGGCACTGGGATTATAGGCGTGCACCACCATGCCTGCCTCCCTCTCCATTCTTGAGGTACATCCTCCCTCTCCACTCCCCTCCCGTTCTAGGGGTAGAGTCTAAGCACCAGACACCATCAGACTGCTCTTTCCCTAAATCAAATCTCCAGACCAAAATCTTTGGCTTAATGGGAACCAGGGCACAGATTTATTTGAGCTGTGGCTTCAAACCCAAGTCTCCTTTCCAACTGGACTCTTACCTACAAACTTCTGGGGGGTGGAGCGCTTGCGTTTGGTGAGGCTGTTGGCCAGGCGATCAATGAAAGTTGGCCGCTCGGATGACGAGTGCAGCATGGAATCTGGCACCATCTCCAGGTCACGTATCTCATCACCTAGAGGGGAGGAGTACGGACAGGTAGCAGTAGTACCAGTAGCACTGCCTGGAGAAAATGGGTGGGTCAGTAGCCAAGAAAGGTCAGAACTAAAGCCTGAGAAACAGGGCTATTTACCCTAGTAAAGTGACCCCAACATTTCAGACCATTTGGAGACAATGACACACATTTGACCCTTGATTTTATATTCCTGTGTTCTTTCTCTCCCATTATACTTAGGATATGGACTCAAACTTCCCCTGCTCTGGATCTCCCTACAGCACCTACCAAAGGGCTCTGCTCTGTACCAACTAGGGTACTTAGGATGGGGGGCTTGGTAAATGTCCTGAGGCTAACCATCCCCTATTCTACATACCTCATCTCTCTCTGTGGGAGGAGATGCTGGAATCTCCCTTGTCCTGCATTGCCTTTGGCCCTGCTCTCAACTTCCCATAGGACTGCCCGTGGCCCCACCTGGTTGGCTAGCCAAGGCTTGGGCTTCAGTGCTGAGACTCTGCAGGTAGTTGTGGCAGCGCTCCTTGTGCTCCTCCAGGGTGCTCTGCTGTTTGTAGCTCCGACCGCAGTAGTTGCATTTGTAGGGCTTGCCCACTGTGGGAGAGGAGACTAGAGGAGAGAGGAGAGACAGTACCAGAGTCACTTCTCCCTGTGCCCTGGCTCTCCAAATCATCACAAATTATCACAGCAAATGTACACAGTATGGAGAGGAAAGTTGAGTTCTAAGTTGAATTCTTCTGCTTATCTTCCTTTCCCAGTTTCACCAGCAACAATGGGCAGATGAACCAAATTTGGGGAAGAGGGACAACTTGTGCTCCTGTGGGAGCAAAGGGAGCCCAGGCATACAGCTTCAGACTGGTGGTGGGCTTCTAGATGATCAAGTTGCAAGTTGCTGCTCAAAGGAATTGAAGACCCAGCGACTTTGAAGGGGATCGTCCCTAGCAGGTAGGCAGGCAGGCCCCACCCCAGGATCTCAGAGTTTGGGGCCCAGACTGTGGTTTAACCTTTTCATGTAGCAGATGGGTGTAAGTGCTGTTTATCAGACAAGGGGATTTTTTGATTTTTTTTTTTTTTTTTTTTTTTTTTTTTTAACTAACGAACTATCTGCTTTGGTTTGGGGGAAATTGGTGGGCTGGGGTGACAGAATGAGAGCCCTTAGATCTGCTCATGTGGGGAAGTTTTCATTGACCTTTACTTGCATTTTTTTCTCCATCCCTTGCCTGGTTTTTTTTTTTTTTTTTTTTTGTAGTACTGGGGATTGAACCCAGGGGCATTCTACCTCTGAGCTATACCCCCAACCCTATTTTTTATTCTTTATATTCTTTATTTTGAAACAGGGTCTCACTAAGTCGCAGAGGGCCTCACTAAGTAGCTGAGGCTGGCTGCAAACCTGGATCTTTTGGTCAGCCTCCCAAGTACTGGGATTACAAGTGTGCACCAACACACCTGCCTACCTTGCCTGGTTTTACTGATTATTTTCTCTTTCTGTTTTTCTACACTGAGATACCAAGAGAGCCCCAGAAAGACCATCACTGAAAAGGAATTCTGAAAAGAGAAAAAAGAATAAAGGAACAGAGAAAAAACAAAGGAGAAGAATAAAAGGAAGAGAACACCAAGTCTGGGTTTGTTTGTTTGTTTGTTTTTTTAGAAAGAATGGGTTATAAGAAGATCTTGTTTCTGCTGAAGAAAAAAATTGGGAAAACTGAAACTGATAGTTAATTACTTACTTAATTAATTAATTATTTTTGCGGTACTAAGATTGAACTCAGGGGCATTCTACCTCCGAGCTATACCCCCAGCCCTATATTTTATTCTTTCTTTCTTTCTTTATTTTTTTTTTTTTGCGGTACTGGGGATTGAACTCAGGGGCATTCTACCTCCGAGCTACACCCCCAGCCCTATTTTTTATTCTTTATTTGAAACCGAGTCTCACTAAGTTGCGGAGTGCCTCACTAGGTAGCTGAGGCTGGCCGAGAACCCGGATCCTCCGGTCTCAGCCTCCCGAATGCTGGGATTACAAGCGTGCGCCACCACGCCCGGTTCAATACTTAATTTAAAGATAAAACTTGGGAGATGATATTTGGGAGAAGAGAAAAAAGTGAAAACTACAAGGTATTGTATATTATACGTTTATTGCTACTGTTGAGCAGGGAGACAGAAGTTCTCTAGACGGCTGGTAATTATTACTCACCACCCCCTATACACATGCCTAAGCCGGATCTTGACTAAATCAATGTATTGCCATTTTGCTCTTGCTCTGGGAAACACTTGTGTTTCAGGGATGAAATGAACACCAGTGTCCCGCTCACTCAACATCTCTGAGGAAATAAGTTTAACATCTGGGAGAAGAATGATCCTCCAGCCCCTTTTTTCTAATGTGGATTATAACAGGAAGCATCTCAGAAATGGGCCCTAACAGTATACCTGTGTCTCTTTTGTTCTAATAACCTCCTATAGAACAACATCCAAAATCCATCCAGCTAACATGTTAGTAAGAGTTCTGGGAGCCAAACCATCCTTGTTTCAAACCAGCAGAGGGAGCCACCCACTTCCTAAGAAAAAGCACTGGATTTTTTTTTTTTTTTTTTTGTACTGCTGGAGATTGAACCCTAACCCTTGCTTATGCTAGACAAGAGCTCTATCAACTGAGCTATATCCCTTGCCCCTTATTATTTTATTTTTGAGACAGGGCCTAAGTTGCCTGGGGGAGGGGGCTTGAACTTGTGGTCTTCCTGCCTTAGTCTCCTAAATCCTGGGATTACAGGTACCATACCCAGCTCTGGCACCGGATCTTTTTTTTTTTTTTTTTTTTTGGCGGTACTGGGGATTGAACCCAGGGGCATTCTACCTCTGAGCTACACCCTCAGTCCTTTTTTTTTTTTTTTTTTTTGCGGTACTGGGGATTGAACTCAGGGGCATTCTACCTTCGAGCTATACCCCCAGCCCTATTTTTTATTCTTTATTTTGAAACCAGGTCTCACTAAGTTGTGGAATGCCTCACTAGGTAGCTGAGGCTGGCTGCAAACCTGGATCCTCTGGTCTCAGCCTCCCAAATGCTGGGATTACAAGCGTGCGCCACCACGCCCGGCTCCCAGTCCTATTTTTTGTTCTTTATTTTGAAACCAGGTCTCACTAAGTTGCGGAGTGCCTCACTAGGTAGCTGAAGCTGGCCACGAACCCGGATCCTCCGGTCTCAGCTTCCAAATGCTGGGATTACAAGCGTGTGCCACCACTCCTGGCTTGGCACTGGATCTTGAGGGGGGTCCAGTTATGCTGCAGGAGAGCTATGTGGCCTGCAACATTTTTTTCCCCCACAGTTTCAGTTTTCTTGTCAACAAAATGTGGATAATCATATCTACCTTGTAATTGTTATGAAGATCATGTGAGGAAACACAAATGAAATGTTCTGTAGATAATAAAGCATGAATCGATGTTGATCTTTCTCCCTGTTCCTCTACACATATAGAAATAAAGAGGTCCCCGTTAGAAGGTAGGGGAACCTGGAACAACTACCTTGTGGATGGGGAAAGCAGAGGGTGGTGAAGTAATTGTTCTGTTCCTTTAAGTCCTGGCCCAGGAGAGTATAAGAGAAAAACAGCCACGAAAGTTTCCGAAGATAGACCCTACTAATTCTTTCCTCTCTTCCCCTCTTCCTGCCTTTTCTCAGTTTTGAGCTCCTTCCTTCCTGCCAGCTCACCTCCTGGCCTCTTCCCAAGTCTAAGCCCAAAGCCCAAAACTTAGTAAAATGCCTGACAAGTGTTATTTGTCCAGTTGATTCCAACATACATTGTTTCAAGCAATCTTGACTGGTCTAGAAAACCCTGTTAATATTCGGGAGGCTGAGACTGGAGGATCTGGGTTAGAGGCCAGCCTCAGCTACCTAGTGAGGCCCTCTGCAACTTAGTGAGACCCTGTTTCAAAATAAAGAATAAAAAATAGGGCTGGGGGTATAGCTCTGAGGTAGAACGCCCCTGAGTTCAACCCCCAGTACCGCAAAAAAAAAAAAAAAAAAAAAAAAAAAGAAAACCCTGTTAATCTAGTTCCCCAGCTCTGTTCCAAACACGACTCCTAGATGCGTTCTAAACTCACTCTTGCCTCTGGGAAAGTGACAACTTTTTGAGATAGGGAGCTCTTTTCCTATTTGAAAGTCCTAGGCTCCCTTTTTTTCCTAGTTTGGGAAGCCCCTGGATATTTACAGGAGCCAGTAGGAAGTATAGGTGAAACCTGACACAGGTTACCCATGACTGCTGTGTGGAGGGAGGTGAAGATGGTGGCAGATTGGGGCCCAGGGCAAATGCGAGTGGGAAGAGGGCCTTCTGTGTGGTTCACAAGTGGAGGCGATGGGCTGGCATCACCAGGATCTTTTTTTTTTTTTTTTGCGGTACTGGGGATTGAACTCAAGGGCGTTCTACCTCCGAGCTACACTCTCAGCCCTATTTTTTAGTCTTTATTTTGAAACAGGGTCTTACTAAGTTGCAGAGTGCCTCACTAAGTAGCTGAGGCCAGCCGCGAACCCGGATCCTCTGGGCTCAGCCTCCCAAATGCTGGGATTACAAGCGTGCGCCACCACGCCCGGCTCACCAGGATCTTTAAAAACAAGCCCAGTGTGGTGGCACATGCCTGTAATCCCAGTACTTGGGAGGCTGAGACAGGAAGATCGTAGGTTTGAGAATAGCCTCAGCAAGTAATGAGACTCTCATCAACCTAGTGAGACTTTGTTTCCAAATAAGAAATAAAATATTGATTCGCAGCCAGTCTCAGCTACTTAGTGAGGCCCTCTGCAACTTAGTGAGACCCTGTTTCAAAATAAAGAATAAAAAAATATGCTGGGCGTGGTGGCACACGCTTGTAATCCCAGCATTTGGGAGGCTGAGACCAGAGGATCCAGGTTCACGGCCAGCCTCAGCTACCTAGTGAGGCCCTCCGCAACTTAGTGAGACCCTGTTTCAAAATAAAGACTAAAAAATAGGGCTGAGGGTGTAGCTCAGAGGTAGAACGCCCCTGAGTTCAATCCCCAGTACCGCAAAAAAAAAAAAAAAAAAAAAATAGGACTGGGTGTGTAGTTTGGAGGTAGAAGGTCCCTGAGTTCAATCCCTAGTACTGCAAAAAAAAAAAAAAAAAAAGATCTGGGGGTGTAGCTCGGAGGTAGAATGCCCCTGGGTTCAATCCCCAGTACTGCAAAAAATAAAATTAAATTAAAAAATAAAATAAAATAAATTGGGTTGGAGGTATAGCTAGAAGGTAGAATGACTTCAGGTTCAATCTTCAGGAACTCCCCCCACAAATAAATAAATAAATAAATAAATAAATAAATAGGGCTGGGGTGTAGCTCGGAGGTAGAATGCCTCTGGATTCAATCTCCAGTACCACACATACAAAAACAAAACAAGAACAAAAACAAAAAAGTCAGGAGGAGCCAAAACATTGCCCAAGCTCCTGTCACTCCATGTCACAGAGTGCCAGTAAAATACTCTTCCAAAAGGTCCCCTAAATTCCTCATGAGTCCTGCTGCCCGAGGAGAGTTAGAGAGGTCAGGTCCTATCTGCTCTGTGATGGGCACTGGATCCCCCTGAGCTCTATTTATTGGCTGTACAGGGCCTCACTCACTCCTTTCCTGGTGAATATCACTGACCTGAGTGTGTGCGGAGGTGGCCTGTGAGTGCATCACGCCGGCGGCAGGCATAGTTGCAGAAGGGACATTTGAAGGGCTTCTCCCCAGAGTGCAGCTTGATGTGGCGCAGCAGGTTCCCCTTCTGGGTGAAGGAGGCACCACACTGGTTGCAGTGGAAGGGCCTCTCGCCTGTGAGTGAAAGAACAGATCACGGAGGGCCAGGTGTGAGGAACTTCAAGGGTTGAACACAGCCTGAACCCTGCCGAGTGAAGGTTCTGAGAACACACTGCAGAGGGGTGAGACTGTGCCACACATACTAACATGGCCCTGGGAAGGTGTGGGTTAGAGATTAGAGGTGCATTGCAGGACAGAGGTGCTGGGCCCAGAACACCAGGCCAAAAGACTGTCACTCAAAATAGTGTTGTTCAAGCCGGGCTTGGTGGCGCACGCTTGTAATCCCAGCATTCGGGAGGCTGAGACCTGAGGATCTGGGTTCTCGGCCAGTCTCAGCTACCTAGTGAGGCACTCCACAACTTAGTGAGACTCGGTTTCAAAATAAAGAATAAAAAATAGGGCTGGGGATATAGCTCGGAGGTAGACCACCTCTGAGTTCAATCCCCAGTACCGCAAAAAAAAAAAAAAAAAAAAAAAAAAAATAGTGTTGTTCACTCTGCCCCAGGAGCCAGCCTGAGGAGGCTGAGCAAGAGAGACTTCTACCCCCTCTCCACTTGTTTTTACTAAATTATGAGATAGGAGGATCCAAACAATAGCCAGCATTTTTACTCCTATTAAAACTATCTGATCCTTCTTTTTTTCTTTTTGGTGCTGGGCGTGGAACCCTCATGCATGTTAAGCACATGCTCTACTTTTGAGCTACATCTCCAGCCCCAAGGATCCTTTTTGAGGCTCCCTCTCCCTCACATCTTGAGAAAAAGATTTGTTTTCCTTTATAACAACAGCTGAGGAAAGTGCCAGGGAGCTATAAGCATTGAGTGGAGTCCAAATTCCATGCCTTCTTTTTTGGGTAAGCCAAAAAATGTGCTGGGAAAGACCCCTTTCTGAGGCCACCCCACTCCAGCATGAACTCCTCCAGCCCCCTTGCTATCACTGTTCCAGCACTGCCTCTGCCTCTGCCTCTCTCTCTCTTTTTTTTTTTTTTTTTTTGGTACTGAAGGTTGAACCCAGAGGCATTCTACCTCTGAACTATACCCCCAGCTCTATTTTATTTTTTATTTTGAAACAGGGTCTTCACTAAGTTGCTGAGGTTGGCCTTGAACCTTCGATCCTCCTGTCTCAGCCTCCCAAGTACTGGGATTACAGGCATGCCCTACCATGCTCAGCCTGCGTCTGCCTCTCAATCCCACCCCGGGAGTTTCTCCCTAAACCCCTTGGCTTACTCACCGGTGTGGCTGCGCTTGTGCACCATGAGCACGTTGGGTCCAATACAGACCATACCGCAGACATCACACTTGAGCTTGCCATTGGGCAGCCGGATGCCACCAGGGGAATGAGGCTCTGGCCCGCTGCCATCACAGTAGCCCAGGGGCTCTGACAACGAGTCCTCCACAATCACACTGTCATCCTTTTCCAGGAGCCGCTCATCAGGCCCCAGCAGTCTACTCGACTCCTCATCGCTGTACATCTCCACCTTGATGGAGTTGGCTGGAGGGTAGGATAGTGTTTAGAGCAGAGACAGGCAAAGGAAGAACCTGTCCCCCGGCAGAACAACACTCTTGAAGTCCAGATGATGTCTCCAGGCCCTGAGAGACATATGGGCTTTAAGAGGGGCCAACACCCTGGTTTACTAGGTGATGATACCAGAGTCCTGCTGGAACCCGAAACTACTGTTTCTTTCTTCCCCACCCACCAGACAAATAGGCTTCCGGAGAAAAAAATTGGGGTACATTGGATGTTTTCTGTCACTGGGGAGAGGAGGCAGCTCAGGGTAGCCTTTTTCTCCAGTCTCTTATCATTAAGAAAGATGTCTGGCTTGGCTCTGGGCAGGAAGCCAGCAAGTAACAGTGGCGGGAAAACAGTCCTAGGCAGAGCAAAGGGGATAGCAGGCTACAGAGAGCAAAGCTGGAAGTCAGGTGTGGTTTATGTTATCGTCCCGTCCCATAAGACTGAGGAGCCCCTACCCTCTTCATACAAATCTGGGGGGTATAAGAAGGAGAAGCCATTGAGGAGAAGGCTTTGGCTCTAGCTTTGACCTACATTCCTGGCTATTCCAACCATTTAGAGAATGCCACAGATCTAGGGCCAGCTGGGAGGGGCAGCCAGGGCAACCCTGCTTGGGCAGGAGAATAGGGCGTGGGGAGATAGGAGGTCCTTTTACTCTCTGTTTCCTATCTATCTCCACCAGAGGACCATTCCTATCTACCTGCCTCTCTGGTTCCAGAGTCTCTCTTTGGAGCCTTTATTTTAATGCCACCCATGTGTTCTATCCTTGTCTGACAACGACTATTCACTCTCTTTTCAGAAGCTAAACCCTAAACACTGGGCTCCTTAGTGCTTTTGGTGACTCTGAGCAGGAAACCAGAGGGAGGTGATGACGGAGAAATGGTTGCCAGTGGAAGGTGATTTAAGAGCCAAACAAAAATAGAGGTGCTTGATGGGTGCAGCGGCACACACTTGTAACCTCAGTGACTCCAGAGGCTAAGACAGGAGGATTGCAAATGTGAGGACAGCTTGGGGATGAGGCTCTGTCTCAAAATAAAAAATAAAAAGGGCTGGGGGTAAGCTGGGTGTGGTGGCGCGTGCTTGTAATCCCAGTACTTGGGAGGTTGAGGCAGGAGGATCACAGGTTCGAGGATAGCCTCAGCTACTTAGTGAGGCCCTCCATAACTTATGAAACCTTGTTTCAAAATAAAGAATAAAGCTGGGCGTGGTGGCGCACGCTTGTAATCCCAGCATTCAGGAGGCTGAGACCAGAGGATCCAGGTTCGCGGCCAGCCTCAGCTACCTAGTGAGGCACTCTGCAACTTAGTGAGACTCGGTTTCAAAATAAAGAATAAAAAATAGGGCTGGGGGTGTAGCTTGGAGGTAGAATGCCCCTGAGTTCAATCCCCAGTACCGCAAAAAAAAAAAAAAGAATAAAAAAATGGGGGTGGGGGTTTAGCTCAGAGGTAGAATGCCCCTGGGTTCAATCCACCAGTATTGAAAAAAAAAAAAAAAGGCTGGGGGTATAGCTCAGAGGTAGAGTGCCCTGGGTTAAATCCCCAGTACCACAAAAAAAGAAAAAATGGAGGTGCCTAGTGCTAGGAGGGAGTAAGAGGTTACACTTACCACTGAGTGAGCGACTGGGAGAAGAGTGCTGGCTGTTGGGGGTGCTCACCGAGGGCCCCACTGGGCCCCCAAGGAACTCCTTCTCCAGAGATGAGTCCCCGCTACCTTGGAGGAGAGAATAAGAGGGCAGGTAAAGCTGGGGCTGGAGCCATCTACTGTCCATTGCCTAATCTTTTTTAAAAGTCAGTTAAGTTTCACAAGTACTTATTCCATAGCCATGTACAAGGACATGCTGTATGCTGGGCCTCACACCTTGTGCCCCTACAAGCCTGGTGCTGACTTCCGTGAGCTCAGTGGCTGGGCCTTGCCTCCCCTACCTTTATCTAGGCCCAAGGGGAAAAGCATCACTGCTTGACGTCCACAGGAAGCCGGGCTGGCTGGGCGGGCCAGGGCACAGTGGATAGGGGTTTGAGGAGGAGGTGGCTTGGAACAGATGTTCTTTCCTACTTTTCCTTTCTGGAGCCCCAATAATAGGTTTGGGATCTGCAGGAAGGGCAGAAGGGCAGCTGGAATTGTCCCTGAATCTAATGATAATCTTAGTAATGGTAATGATAGCAGTTAATATTTACTGTGTGCTTATTATGTGCCAGGCATTATTGTATATACTTGAAATGAATTATCTCCTTTAATCTTCAAAACAACTCTATGGGTCAGGCAGGCATGGTGGGGAATGCCTGTAATCCCAGTACTTGGGAGGCTGAGACAGGAGGAGTGCAAGTTCAAGGCCAGGCTTAGCAACTTAGTGAGACCCTGTTTTAAAATAAAAAGGGTTGGGGGTGTAGCTTGGTGATAGACTGCTCCTGGGTTCAAGCCCCAGAACCAAAACAAAAAAACAACAACAAAAAACTCTATGAAATAGGTGCTAACATTATGTTAATTTTCAGATGAAGAGTCACAAGAGAGATTATTTTTCTTGTCTGGTAGTAGTGGAGCTGGGACTGGATTGGAGATGGTAAGTGCCCATGTCCTTAACCACCACTTACATAGCCAACTGGAAACCACTGTCTTGGTGGGACTTAGACTGTCTTAGTCTAGACTTTCTAAACACAGCAAAAAAACTGACTACTCTAGAAAGCCTGGTAGCTTATCTGATTCCAGTCATGTATTTACTCTTTGGTATTTCCGTAAGAGCTAAATAACCAGTTTATCCTCAATATATTCATTTTAATTTGTTAATAAATTGCTTTGTAAAAATGCTTTTTGAGTATCATGTTTTTAAAAATCATATCACATACCTGAATATATGAGTGTCTTTCTTTAAAAAAAACCCTCCTCCCCATAATCTTCTGCACAAATATATGAATGAAACAAAAACACACGTAGATCAACACACACAGAGACACATCACATATGTAGATTTACATAAAGAGAAGGTACCTACTGGGCTAAACATACCCATAGCTACATTACTTGCTACATGAACATGCATAGACATGTGCACACAGATCTAGATAGTGAAGAGAGAGAGAGAAAGAGAGAGAGAGAAATCCTAAACTTCATCCCTAAAGTCCACCTATTAGTACTTTACCCAAATGCCCAGCTATGCACATACTTACTTTCACAAAATAAAGATTCCATTATAAAATGGTTGGAGTCTTGGGCCTGAGGCAAGAAATCCGGAACACACCCTCCTGAGGGATCCCTCTCCAGCTTTGGTCAGTGGGAAGAAAACAACCACTCAGGACTTTGGGACCATATCCCATTCATATCCTCTCCTAAAAGTCCCATTTCCCCCATTCTATCCCATCAAAGCCTGAGAAAATTTGTTTACTATCTATAGAAAAAGCCTTACGGCTTTTCCCAGCTGGGCCTCTTTAAATGAGCCATGGATTCCTTTAAAAGTTGCCTGAAATCAGAACCACACACTTATCATGAAGTAAGCATCTCAGGATTGTGAGTTGAGACTTATAGACTCAGACCCATTTTTAAAATATGCCCTTTTAACTAAATGTAGGATTTACTAAGGTTAGAAAGTCTAAAAAGGGCATCTTTTTACTCCTTTCCAAACGTGAGTGCTAACTTGCTCCAAATCACCTGATATTAGTAACAGGGGAAGAACAGAGCTAGGGGCCCTGGTGCTGTGGCCTCCATCCTAAAAGGATGAGTGAGGTTGCTGGAAATCTGTGGCTGCTCTCAGCTTATTAGGGCTGAGGCTGCCTTGTGGGGCCAGGGGCTTGCTATGGGTGGAGGATATCCCTAAAGGGATACTAAGGGACATGGAAGGGAAAACATTCTGGAAACGGTGAGAAAGCAGGAGCCTCAAGACACACGAGTAATTTCAGAGGCTCTTTGATGCTGATGTCTTCCCTGATAAAGGTTAAGAGGGAAAATAGGCTCAAGTCCACTTTCATGGGATTAAGACATAAGAATGAATTTGTTACAGGGGCCAGAGTCTTTGTGGGGCTCCAGGGATTTTGAATTCTAGCCAGAGGGTGCAGGGGAGTAGAGTCAGATTTAGGAAATTCAGCAGTTCCTCTCTCAGTCCCAGAAACCCCAGTGAGGGAATTTCAAATGCCTGGGACTCCCAAGAAATCCCAGACTGTCAACGCCAAGAATTAAGGCTGCTCTCAGGTCTCAGAGAAATTTTCTTGGTCAAAGTCATCATAGATTGGCTGAACCCCCAGAGGGCAAAGCCAAAGAGCAGAAGCAGGAGGGAAGGAGCGGGGAAGCAGCTCAATAGCTAAATGCGGCTCACATGTTGAAGGAGCCCAGCCTCTGCTCTGGCTGCCCTTCCTAGATCCCTTCAGAGTGGCTGCCTCTAGGGAACAGCCATGAGCTCAGGGAGCTCCGCACTTCTCTGCAAGGGACCTCCTCCTAACTGCTTTCCCTTGACCATGGGCTCCAGGTGACAGGACGCTAGCCTGCTAGCAGGGAACCGTGGGTAAATGAGCAAAGAAAGCCGCCCATTCCCGGCTCTATTGTGGGGAGGAGGCTGAGGCTTCTGCTGCCAAGGCTTCTCTTCCTCACCTCACTCCTCTCTGCTGACCATTCCCACCCAGGTCTGTTTCAGCATTTCACCCCAGGCAGCTGTACCTCTGTCCCCAAGGCCTAATCAAGATGTCACCACAAGCTCCCACTGTCCAAGTCACGTCTTTGCTTAGCAACACCAAACACCCTTTCCCATCCTCCGCAAGTGCAAGGAGGAACGCCCCCTCCCCCGCTGCACACACAGCCCCCATCCTCTCCCTCTCCTCAGGCTTGGGAGTTGTTACTGAATTGGCTCCCTAGCCCCAGCACCCCCCTTCCCCCCTCCACTAGCCGCCTTCTGCCTGAACTTACATTATCCTTCCCTTGCCGGTGAGACCCTGGGGTGCGAAAGCGGCCGCCGCCTTGGAAACGGCGAGGGAGTGCGGGTGGTGTGTGCATGTCTGCGTCTCGGTGGCAGGCAGGGGTGAGCCCAGCCACTCACCTTCCAGGAAGCGTGGATTCCTGGAAGTGAGGGGAACCGCCGTCATTTCGCAGGCAGCGGCAGCGGCACGGTGAGCAGGGGCCCACGGCTGCAGCCAGCGAGAACAGCTCAGCCCAGGGTGTATGTGTGTTGAGAGCAAGAGTGTGTGTGTGTCAGAGAGAGAGAGAGAGAGAGAGAGAGAGAGAGAGAGAGAGAGAGAGA
>PVLC010041642.1:0-13392 GCA_004027655.1 Graphiurus murinus | reverse complement strand
GCCAGCCTCAGCTACCTAGTGAGGCACTCCGCAACTTAGTGAGACTCGGTTTCAAAATAAAGAATAAAAAATAGGGCTGGGGGTATAGCTCGGAGGTAGAATGCCCCTGAGTTCAATCCCCAGTACCGCCAAAAAAAAAAAAATAAATAAAAAAATAAAAATAAAAAAAACCAAAAAGAAAAGGCTCTTAGAGGAAACTGGCCATAGGCTGACTATAGAAAAATCATCATAAACAAATCAAACCCTGACATATTTTACCAGCAAACAGTCTGAAGAGGAACACTGAGAGCTGTCTGTGGAACAGTCTTTAGCCAGCCTGGGCCATTGCTGGCTTCTGGAAAAAGATCTGAGATGTGAAACACACAACTCTAGAATGCAGGCTGTCTGAACTCCAGGTGAAACTCTGAACTGACTGCTGCTGAACACAAACCAAAACAATACGGAGAACTAACAGAGGGATATACAGTTTATTTACTTCTTGGCATCCTTGTTACAATTTGCGTTTTTATTTGTTTTTTAAACCAAAACTCAACAAATGAGCTTCAGAAACATTGGTGAATCTTCTGAAATTGTCTCTAAACACCTGTGCATTTTTTTTTTTCTGGGAGAGGTCCTAAGCCTTTAAAGGATTCTCAATATGCTATCATTAAAAAAATAATAATAATAATGCTGGGCATGGTGGTGCATGCTCAAAATCCCAGTACTTGGGAGGCTGAGACAGGAAGACAGGAAGATTGTCCCATGTTTGTGGCCAGCCTCAGCTACTTAGTAAGACCATGTTTCAAAATAAAGAATAAAAATAGAGCTAGGGGTATAGCTTAGAGGCAAAATGCCTCTGGGTTCAATCCCCAATTCCACAAAACAAAAACAAAAACAAAAATGGTTAAGAACTGGACATGGTGGTACATGCCTGTAATCCCAGTATTTAGGAGGCTAAGACAGGAGGATTGTAGTTCATGGACAGCCTCAGTAACTTAGTGAGACCCTATTTCAAAATAAAAAATAAATTAGAGCTGGGGGTGTAGCTCAGAGATAGAATGCCCCTGAGTTCAATCCCCAGTACCTCTCCCTTCAAAAAAAATTTGTTAAGGATATCTATAAAATGTGTTCTTCCTTGGACTGAGACAGATCATCAAAGCCTCACTTGAAATGCACTGTTCTGCCTCAAGCTCAGAATGGCTTTTACTAGGCAGTGCTTTAGCACGATGTCAACAGCCTACTATGAAGGACATTAATGAAACAGCTGCATCTCTGAAAATATGTTTAGTGAACTACCACAGAATCCCATGAAGACAAAGAGAGCAAGACAAAGATAGGCACAAATTTGCCTGGATATCTTTTGACCTTAACCAGATAATGTGTTCTATGAAGGCAGACATACTGGCGCCCTAATGAGACAAGGGCAAATTAAAAATAAAGCCAAGGAGGAAGAAGACATTCCCTATGAAAAAGCTGGAGCCAAATCAGACTCCAGCACTAAAGGTCCTACAAACTTGGGATTTGGATAGCCATAAATGCAGATATTAATGGCAATATTTGAATACATGTTTATAAGACCTAATATATTCATTGAGTATACTGAGTTAAAAAAGGTTCAAACTACATAAAATATCCTGTTTTTTTTTTTTTTTTAGTAACAACTCTCCCTCCTCTTTTTTTTTTTTATAGCCCTCACATTCCTATATTTAGCTAAAATCCATCCATCTTTTAAAATTCAGCTTCCTCAGCCTTCACCCCATTCTGGAAGGCCTTAGTTTTTTATGACTTTTTTTTTTCAGAACTGGGGGATTGAACCCAGGAGCATTTTACCTCCAAGTTACACCCCAGTCCTATTTTTTATTCTTTATTTTGAAACAGGGTCTCACTAAGTTACAGAAGGCCTAAGTAGCTGTCTTAGCCTCCCAAGTACTGAGATTACAAGCATGTGCCACCACACCTAGCTTTTTTTATGACTTTTCAAATTCTTCAAAACTATGTCCACAAAGAAGTATGACAGGGTTTCCCTTTGTTGGAGAGAAACTTCCCATACAATCATTTGGTCATAGAGTTCAGTGTCAGATCCTGTTAAGAAGTACAAGCTTCTGCAGCCCAGCATGGTGGGACATGCTTGTAATCTCACCATTTGGGAGGCTGAGACTGGCGGATCTGGGTTCGCGGCCAGCCCCAGCTACCTAGTGAGGCATGCCACAACTTAGTGAGACCCTGTTTTAAAATAAAGAATAAAAAATAGGGCTGGGGATAGAGCTCGGAGGTAGAATGCCCCCGAGTTCAATCCCCAGTACCGCAAAAAAAAAAAAAAAAAAAAGTACAAGCTTCTCCAAAATAGTCATAACAGAAGTGGACTGATATTAATGAGACAAATCATCATACTATAGATGCAAACTGTACAGTCTGTGATTGGAGAAAGAGGTTATTAACTTAGATCTCTATGAAAAAAGGAAGCAAATTTAGCAAGACCCTTTTGGTTATCTTAAGATCATCTGGGAAGAGATTCAAGGGATATCAAGAGTAGTGTTCATATCACCTTATAATAACATCACCTTATAATAACATATGACCTTATAATAACATCAATAACCCCAATTAAATCTTTAAACCTAGTGAAAATCTCTGTTGGATTACTCCTGTTTTCCCTTGAAAGCTTACTAATCAGACACACTCTCATCCTTAGCTGTGCAGAAGATACTTCCACTATGGTTATCATACTATAGCTTCCTGTTCTGTGTACCTTCAAAATCAAATCACTTACCTGTCTGCCTCAGTCTTTAAGTAGAACATTCCTCTCATCACTCTTTGAAAAGAACTACTTCCAAGTGGGAATTAACACCAGCAGTTGGTCATAACCAAAGAATTTCTATAACAACCTTAAGTTCAACTTTGTCATTTTTTTTTCCTTCCACCTTTGCAGCAAAAATAGCTTCAGGCCAGGTCAGAGGCAAATCAAGTCTGAATACTGCACTGAACTTCTTGGAGATTCAAACTTTTAAGAAGCTTCTTGGAGGGCTTCAATTTAATACTTTTAACAGGTATCCAGAAAGCACAAGCTGTTAGGTGGAACATGGTACAGTATAGTACTAAGCAAGTGCCACTATTGACTTTGTGTATCTCAGCAAATATGAGCTGAGCACTTACCTGGAATAAAAAGCTTTATGTATTTCATCGCAGAGAAACACCACCTAAGAATAAAACAAAAACTGCTTGTCAGTTGAGGGCCTGCTATTATAATACCAATGATTCATCAAAAAATTTACCGTGTGCTGGGCTGTTTACTAAGTGTTTTTAGTACATCAATCATCGTGTTTAGTTTTCACTAAAACCTGAGACCACGAGAAGGATATTATGAGGCTCAAGTGTTAGGTGACTTGCTCAAATCACATGATTCGAATGTGGTAAAAGTCTAGGATTTGGATCCCTGCTTGACTGACTGTTCTTCACCTTATTCTAGATCATCTCTCACAGACGTGGCCACAAATGATTCTGATGGGGGTTTCTAGGACAACTGAGAGCCGTGGTCAAACACCATGGTTCAGGAGGAGTATCATTCATACCTGTAAATGCCCCGATGCTCCTCTTTGATGGACCTGGCGCTGAGCTCAGGCTATTCTACTATATCCTCACATTTTAGCATTCCCTATTTCTTTACTTTTTGCTTGAAAATTTCTTAGAACAGTCTTTCCCCAATATGTGGGCCATAGACCACTTGCTTCAAAGACATCAAATCCTTGTGAAAATTACAGACACCTGGCCCCAACTCCAAATATTCAAATCAAAATCTCTGGGGAAACCCAGAGATTCTTTTGCCTGCAAGAAGCCCAGGAGGTTCTTTTGCCTACTAAATTTGTGTGTGTGTGTGTGTGTGTGTGTGTGTGTGTGTGTGTGTGTCTGTGTGGTACTAGGGACTCAACCCGGGGCATTCTGTCTTTGAGTTACACCCCCAGCCCTATTTTATTTTTATTTTGAAGCAGGGTTTTGCTAGGTTGATGAGTCTCACTACTTGTTTAGGCTGTCCTCGAACCTGCAATCCTCTTGTCTCAGCCTCCCAAGTACTGGGATTACAGGTGTGTGCCACCATGCCTGGCTCTGCCTACTAAATTTTAAATTACTAATTGCCTTAGACCAAAAGAGTGCAAAAGAGCAAGGACAATCAGTAAGAAGTAAATGGAAAGCTAGTCTCCATAATAATCCATTTGACTTTGGGTCATATGGGTGTTAAGAAAAACATAGGACAGAGATCTACTGAAAAGGCATAGAGTCATTACATTGCTTTGGAGTTGGAAAAGATCTTGGAATTAACTATTTCAATGGGTTTCTAACTGCTCCATGAAGTCTTAGGAGTTGTAAAGTGTGATAAGAGAAAAACAGATCACAGTCCTATAAAAGCTACTGCAGAAGCACTATACTGGTATGCATTTTGTAACCTGGTCTTTTGTGTAATATTTTATCTGGATAAATTGTTTTGCTTATTTTAAAAAAACAAAGCCTTGGTTGGGAATGGTGGCACATACCTGTACAGGTTTGAGGCCAACCTTAGCAACTTAGCAAGATCCTGTTTCAAGAAAAATAAAAATAAGATGGGTGTGGTGGCACATACGTGTAATCCCAGTACTTGGGAGGCTGAGACAGGAGGATCACAGGTTTGTGGCCAGCCTCAGCTACCTAGTGAGGCCCTTCACAACTTAGTGAGATCCTGTTTCAAAAAATAATAAATTGGCTGGGTGTGGTGGCGCATGCTTGTAATCCCAGCATTTGGGAGGCTGAGACTGGAGGGTTTGCGGCCAGCCTCAACGACTTCATGAGGCTCTCCACAACTTAGTGAGACCCTGTCTCAAAATAAAGAATAAAAAAACTAGCGCTGGGGGTGTAGCTTGGAGGTAGAATGCCCCCAGGTTCCATCCCCAGTACCACACACACAAAAAATAATAATAAATTGAAAATAGGGCTGGGGGTGTAGCTTGGAGATAGAATGCCCCTGGGTTCAATCTCCAGTACAGCAAAAAAATAAAATAAAATAAAAAATAAATGATAAATTTAAAAAAAGAGCTTGGAGTAGAGCTTGGGGGTAGAATGCACCTGGGTTCGATCTTCGGTACCAAATTAAACAAATAATAAAAAAACAAAAACAAAAAAATGCCCTTGGCTGCACAAGGGAAGTTAAAAAAGAAATCAATACCTCCTGGAATGCATTCCAGACCAATTTAAATCAACTTAAGTGGGTTCTAAGCATCAGTATTTTCTAGTGCCGTGTGATTCCAAAGCACATCCAAGGCTAAGAACCACTGTAGCAATCTAATCCATACTTACTCATTTGAGATAGAAGCAAACTGAGGCCCAAAGATTTTGTGTGTGTGTGTGTGTGTGGTACTGGGGATTGAACCCAGAGGCATTCTACCTTTAAGCTATACCTCGAGCCCAATTTTATTTCTTATTTGGAAACAGGGTCTTGCTAGGTTGACAAGAATCTCACTACTTGCTGAGGCTGTCCTTGAACCTGTGACCCTACGAGTGTGGGCCACCACACCCGGCAGGCCCAAAGACCAGGACTAGAACCAGCATCGCTTGACTTCTAGACCACTATGCTGTGTTGTTCTCTCTCCACAACTCATAATTATTTCCAGAGAGAGAGAGAGAGAAAGAGAGAGAGAGAGAGAGACACTGAGACCACATCTGAATCAAAATTATGTTCCTTCACATTTATCAAGTCTTTGGGCTTTTACATTAAGAGTATTTCATATACATTCTCTTTTTAGATTCTGGAACAGACAATAAATAGTAGGCAGGGCAAAACATTAGATCTATTTTAGAGATGAGGAAATCAGAGGTCCATTAAGTTAACTTACAATGACTTAGAGGTAGGGCCAGAATTAAAATCTTTATCTTCTAAATTCTGGACTAAGTAAATTTAATTTGGCAAGTGTTTATTGAGTACCTAGTATGTGTTAGATGTTAAGATGTGGTAAAAGACACAAAACTAAATAAGACATTATTCCTTCTCTTCTTGGGAGGAAACATGCAGAAATATTGTGCTGCCCGGCTTATTCCCTGAAGCCTCCCTTGATTAACCTCAATATCCAAGTTCAAATAGTCTGTGGTTTCTCCTAATTTCTTCCTGACTATAGGTACTAATTTTATGGAACCCAAGGGATTTGTATGTAACTATTACAGCTCTAGACAAGGCCATGTTGTTGGAAAATTCTGGGTAGGATAGAGAAAGGAGACGAAAGATACAATTTCACTGATGTTCATTTCATACTCTCAAAAGCCAGGTCTGTGACTCAGCAGAACACTGGGAGATTCCAACATAAAAGGCTAAATGGGTAAGAAAGGCTATTCATAGAAGTAACTATTTCCTTTTCACATTATTTTAATAATTAGATAGTTTACAATTTATACTGTTGAAGATGACTAGTGTGTACCAAAAGAGAAAATAACACATAGGAGCCGGGCGTGGTGGCGCACGCTTGTAATCCCAGCATTCGGGAGGCTGAGACCAGAGGATCCGGGTTCGTGGCCAGCCTCAGCTACCTAGTGAGGCACTCCGCAACTTAGTGAGACTTGGTTTCAAAATAAAGAATAAAAAATAGGTTTGGGGGTGAAGCTCGGAGGTAGAATGCCCCTGAGTTCAACCCCCAGTACCGCAAAAAAAAAAAAAAAAAAAAAAAAAAAAAAAAAAAAAAAAAAAAAAAAAAAAAAAAAAAATAACACATAGGAAATAATATTGACATGTATAATTCAGAGTGGTAAAGAAGATCTCAGAGGGACAAGAATGTTCAAAGATAAATTTTCACAGGGAATACATCAGACATTGCAAAATATTGCCATCCAGATCTTATTGTAGAAAAGAGAATGAGAGAACCAGGAACCTGTGTTTTAGTTATGGACTAAAAAGTTGGTTAAGAACAGTTTAGCACAGTTGTTCTCAAATTTGAGTATTCATCTGCATCATAAGAAAAGCTGGGTCCCACCCCTGAGCTTCAGATTCAGCAGGTCTCTGGTTAGGCCCCAGAATTTGCATTCTTACAAATTCAGGTAAGGCCTATGCTGTTGGTACGGGGCCCATATTTGGAGAACCACTGGTTTAGCATAAAGTTCACAAAAAAACACAAGAAGTGCATATGAATGTATGCACTCATATCTTTTAATTAGAAACTTCATAAATGATACTCTCCCCACCAACGCAATGTCCACAAATAAGCCTACATCATAAAGTTAAAAGGCTAGTAACCAGCCGGGCGTGGTGGCGCACGCTTGTAATCCCAGCATTCGGGAGGCTGAGACAGGAGGATCCGGGTTCGCGGCCAGCCTCAGCTACCTAGTGAGGCCCTCTGCAACTTAGTGAGACCCGGTTTCAAAATAAAGAATAAAAAATAGGGCTGGGGGTGTAGCTCGGAGGTAGAACGCCCCTGAGTTCAATCCCTAGTACCGCAAAAAAAAAAAAAAAAAAAGGCTAGTAACCTAAGGAGACAGTCTGAGAGCACAGATGAATGAGTTTGTGAAACGTGTTTGAGCCACTGGCAGAGGCAACAGTGAGGAACACGTAACAAGAGGAAATGACATTATCCTTTGAGAGCCTCATTTCCTATCTTGAGACAGGTATGAAGTTTGTTTTTTGTATTCAAGAGAGCACTCTTCAAACTTTTTTACCTTAAATGTTATCCAGGATTCTACCCTCTTCTTTTCTCACTACTTAACCTGAGTTTTCTTAATCATGCCTTGTCTTCATTTACTATTTATACCAATGGTTATTAACTTGGTTCAGGTTGAGAAATTTCTCTCAGAATTTGGTTAATGCTAAGAATTCTTTCTTCAGAAATATAAACATATATACTTATACAATTTACTTCCACCTTATTCAAGACATTCACAGACTCCCAAGTCTGTAGGTCTGATTATGAAGGGCCTTTCTGTATGCTGAATCATTAATCTTTATCTTCAACCTAAGTTTTTATCATAAGCTTCAGTACTACATATCTAAATGTCTACTTAATATCTGTATTTAGATGCTACACAAATGTTTTGAAACCTACATGTACTTGAGAGTGGCGACTTAATGGGTATGGGGCTTCCTTTTGGGGTGATGCAAAAGCTCTACCACTAGAAAGTGGTGATGGTAGCACAATATTGTGAATGTACTTAATGTCACTGAGTTGTAAACATTATTATTATTTTACCTCCAAGCTATACCCTCAGCCTTATTTTATTTTTTATTTTGAAACAGGGTCTCATTAAGTTGTGGAGGGCATAAGTAGCTGAGGCTGGCCACAAACTCACAATCCTCCTGTCTCAGCCTCCCAAGTATTGGGATTGTGAGCATGGGCTACCATGCCTGGCTAGTTTTCTACTTTAAATGGTCAAACTGTAAAATTTCATGCAATGTGTTTTTTACCACAATAAAAAAACTATGTGTACAAAGCTGTATCTCTACTTCCTACTTCTCACATATCCCAAATTTATGATTTCTTATATTCCCTGTCTTTGGGCATCAGTTACTAGTGTTACCATTTGCCTACTTGACAAAATCAGAAATCTGAGTAATCTTTGACAATGCTCTTTCATTCTCCCAAACTTTTAATTATTCATAAAGCTCTATATATTCTCTCTCACTAATAAAGAGTTAACCTGGAATAATACATGTCTCTCTATCCCCACAATTTCTACCTAAGTTCAAGCCATCGTTTTTAGTTAGCCTTCTAGTCTCCAATGTTATACCCCCAGGCCTTCCACCTCTAACCCCACTTCATTTAACTCTTCTTTATCTAACCAGAGTGATCTTTCAAAATTCTCGTGTGTGTGTGTGTGTGTGTGTGTGTGTGTGCTGGGGGTGTAATCCAGGACTTCCCACATGCTAGGCAAGAGCTCAACCATTAAGCTACACTCTTACCCTGCCTAAATGCTCTTTTGTTACTCCTTTTGCTTAAAAACCTATCACTATCTTTAGGATAGTCTAAATTCCCCTTTATGACCTGGTATCTGTATACTTTTCTAATCTTATTTCTTATCTTCCTGCTCCCAACCAACTTGCCAGTGATATAAAATATCTACAATTCTCAGCACTCCACCAACTTCATTTATACTCCAGATGCACATACTTCAATGCCCAGAACTTTATTTCTCTAGACCTGGATAAATTACATTGGGTAAGATTCAACTTACATTCATAGTCTTCCTTAGGAAGCCTTCTCAGATGCCCCAATTATCATCAAGGTGTTCCTACCATGAGCTCTATAGTACATGCTACTCTTGACCCTTATCTTAATGTGTATATTTAATTGAAATTTTCTTTTTCCTTCATTAGGCCCATTCTCCTGGAGGGTAAGAAACCATATATCGACTTATTGCCAGTGCCTAAAACATTGCCCAATATTTGCCATGTTCTAATAAATAGTTTTGAATGAACAGTTGATTCCCTAGTAAATGACAGGAACCCTGTATCAGAAGTCATATAATACTGCAGATCTTTCCAATGTTTTACTTTACTCCCATTAAAAAACAAAGTCATAGAGCCGGGCGTGGTGGTGCATGCTTGTAATCCCAGCATTCAGGAGGCTGAGACCAGAGGATCCGGGTTCACGGCCAGCCTCAGCTACCTAGTGAGGCACTCCCCAACTTAGTGAGACTCGGTTTCAAAATAAAGAATAAAAAATAGGGCTGGGGGTATAGCTCGGAGGTAGAATGCCCCTGAGTTCAATCCCCAGTACCGCAAACAAAAACAAAAACAAAAAAAAACAAAGTCATTTTAATAGGCTCTGACTTTATCTTCTACTATTTTCCCCTTCATTCACTCAGTTCCAGCCATACTTTGAGATCTGGCTCTGGGAAGCTGACTTTTATGGACTACTATGAGTCACCTAGATTCCCTTGTCCCTGGACTTCTTGTTTTGGGTTTTGCCTCTGGAAGGTTCTAGCTGGAGACTGGAGAAAAGGAGGAGCAAGGTTAGGACATTTATTCCTCTGCTTTCTCTCTGCCTTGTCTAAGTTTTTGCAATGGCTGCTTAGCACTTACGGTCATAGCTCCCATCAGGCAGTCCCTCTTCCAGAGTTGTAGATCAAACTGAGCTCTGGTAACCATACTCCCTCTCCTTTCTCCTTCAGGCTTAAGAGTGCTACTGACTCAACATGGTTGTTACTCTTTGTGTTTCACTGTTCTTTGTTAATCTCTCTAAACACTGACTAGGTCTTTGCATACTAGGTCTTTGGTTATACTCTCTCCAATTAACTCCTTTTGAGTCTACCAAACTGATTTTCCTAACAGGACTTTGATACATTAGAAAAATAACAAATAGCATCTTCCTTTTTGACCTTCCATTCAATTTCTAGTTATCTGCGAGTCTCCCTTTCCTCTAATGCAAAGCTCCCATCCTTCCCCATCTAGCTGGTCTTTCGTGAAGTCACTCTAAATACTCTACTACCTACAGAGCAACACTGTTGTTACCAGTGTTGTGCTGAATCTAGTGTGACCTTCGTACGCTCTTGTCCATGGCTGTTCAGCTTTGTCAGCTGAGTTATTCTAGTAGGTAAGAAGCTCATCAGGGACAGGGAACTTCAGCAATTAGAATAGGAAAGAACAACAATTTAGCTGGAGAGAACCTTAGAGGTTACTTTGTTTATTAACCTCCATATGTTATGGATGAAGAGGTTCAGGTTCACACGAGAAAATCTTTATTACACAGCTATAAAGTCGCAAAATCTAGAATCAAGATTTTTCCTACTACTTCACTATGCTACATTGGGGATTTAGAAGGCACTTAATATGTTGATGACCACTCCCAAACTTATGAGTGTTTTGTCTCTTGATCAGTGTGAGGCTCTGTGCCTAGATGAATACTTGGCATATAGTTAAATGTTCAACAAATGTCTGTTGCTTGAACCTGGAACCCAGCAAGACAAATTCCTTAAAAGTTAACCACAACTCAGTGTATCATTTTGTGTGTGTGCATGGGAGGGTACTGGGAATTGAATCCAGGGGCATTCTACCTCTGAGCTATACCCCAGCCTTATTTATTTATTTGTGGTACTGGGGATTGAACCCAGGGGCATTCTACCTCTGAGCTACACCCCCAGCCCTATTTTTTATTCTTTATTTTGAAACAGGGTCTCATTAAGTTGCGGAGGGCCTCACTAAGTAGCTGAGGCTGGCCGTGAACCTGCAATCCTCCTGTCTCAGCATCCCAAATACTGGGATTACAAGCATGCACCACCATCCCTGGCTCAGTGTATAATTTTTAATAATAATCCCTATACACGTAGAGAAAATGTATTGCTTTCAAAGTTCTTTTATGTATATGAGTCAATTTGATCACTCTCAGTAGACATGGCAGGAACTATTATTCTTTTTTGTTGTTGTACTGGGGATTGAACCCAGAGGCATTCTACCCCCGAATTACACCCCAAACCCTATTTTTTATCCTTTATTTTGAAACAGTGTCTCACTAAGCTGCAGAGGGTCTCACTAAGTAGCTGAGGCTGGCCTCGAAACTGTGATCCTCCTGTCTTAGCCTCCCAAGTACTGGGATTACAAGCGTGCACCACCATGCCCAGCTTAGGAACTATTATTCTTGATAACAAATGCAGGAAACTGAGAAGCATAAGGTCAAGGCCTCCTATTATGTAGCAGAACTGAGACCAATATGTGTGTCTTCTGTTTCCTGCTTCAATACCATCTCTGCTATTCTTATCTTGCTTCTTCAACTTTGCCTTTCTGCTTCTGGGTATGGGAGGACTGTTCAGAGAGTTAATCCAAATATTCACAGTGAAAAGGTAGGTCACACACTTTGCTGAAAGAATTGACTTTGTCTTAAAAATCTACTATTAAATGTGCTTTTTTTGTGTGTGTGTGTGTGGTGGTACTGGGGATTGAGCCCAGGTGCATTCTACCTCCGAGCTACACTCCCAGCCCTCTTTTATTTTTATTTTGAAATAAGGTCTCACTAGGTTGATCAGAATCTCACTAGTTGTTGAGGCTGTCCTCGAATCTGCGATCTTCCTCTTTCAACCTCCCAAGTACTGGAATTACAAGCATGCAGTACCACTCTAGGCTCCTATTACATGTATTTCTGATGTAACAATCTGCAGCCTACTTTTGATACTATGGGACCTGCTGTTTCTCAGAGAGGAAGGGTTACCATTGTGTGATCTGGAGCAAAGGAGACAGAACTGTTGTACACTTTTTAAGATATCACTTTTGGCACAGACCAGAGTCAGGCCTTTTTGAAACTGGGTGTTCAGGAGAGAGAAAAAATAATACTTGTCCTTGGTTGGCCCCATCAGAGAGGAGTTGGCACACTGAATCTCTTCATGATCAAATGGACCAGAGAGCTGCATTCAGATATTTTGCTTGAATTATCTTACCAAAACTACTCTGGTATAGATTTCACCCTGGATTCTAGCTTTAAGATGCTATCTCCAATCCTAATCAGAGAATTACAGAAGCTAAAAGCCAACCTAAACACATAGTTAATCTCTGGATCTCACTTCCCATTTGGAACTCAGTATTGGCTAAGAAAATGACCCTAAGCTCTGCATCAGGGATCCCAACTCATATGCTTATTAGAAGCCAGGAAAGTAATGTCAAGCCCAGCATAAGAAAACAAGAAGTACAGTCTGTGATGAACTGTTAAACTAATTTAACAGTTGCTTCTGAGCTCCAACCACTTGCTTTATGAGAAAATGAGCTAACAGGTCTTTCAATTTTTCAAAAAAGATGAAAATCTGCATTTTTAAAATGTGAAATCTGACACCAGGTATGGTGGCGCACACTTGTAATCCTAGTACTTGGGAGGCTGAGCCTGGAGGATCTGGGTTTGTGGCCAGCCTCAGCTACTTAGTGAAGCCCTCTGCAACTTAGACTCTATTTCAAAATAAAGAATAAAATAATAGGGCTAGGAGTGTAGCTTGGAGGTAGAATGCCCTTGGGTTCAACCCCCAATACCACACAGACAAAAAAATAATAATAAAAATAAATAAATAAAATGTGAAATCTAGTTTTATACAGTTAGGTACTAATTCAGATTTGCATAGGTAGGAAGTCATAATTTTATTTTTCCCTTATCAGGCAGGTATCCTGTTTCTTAAGAGAACATATGTGCCACTTCCAAGTCAAAAATGGAAAAGTTCTGAGAGAATCTGGATAATGCTGGAAAGTTGACAAACTCCCTGAGTTAAGAGGGACTTGGGAATATCTGCTTCATGGAATAAATGGACAAATATATGCCATTTGGGAATAATTTGGAGGATAAAGATCCCCCTCCCTTTGTTAGGTACCTGGACAAGTACATCTTTGGGAATGTTTGGGAAACCTATATCCTTGAGGAGTAGGGGAGGGGCAAGAACTTTGGGGAGTATTGTGAGAACAGTTCTCAAGAAAGGAGGATAGGCAGCTACTGGGAAGTACAAAGG
>PVLC010041641.1:0-13290 GCA_004027655.1 Graphiurus murinus | reverse complement strand
TTTTTTTTTTTTTTTTTTTTTTTTTTTTTTTTTTTTTTTTTTTTTTTTTTTTTTTTTTTTTTTTTTTTTTTTTTTTGCTGTACTGGGGATTGAACTCAGGGGCATTCTACCTCCGAGCTATACCCCCAGCCCTATTTTTTATTCTTTATTTTGAAACAGGGTCTCACTAAGTTGCGGAGTGCCTCACCAGGTAGCTGAGGCTGGCCGTGAACCCGGATCCTCCGGTCTCAGCCTCCCAAATGCTGGGATTACAAGAGTGTGCCACCACTCTGGCTTATTTTTCTTTTTTGAGACGGGGCTTTGCCATATTGCCCAGGCTGTCTTTGAATTCTTAATCCCACTATTTCTGTCTCTCACATAACTGGCATTATATACATGTGTAGCTGAGATTATAGATACATGCTATCAGGCCTGTTCTTTATGGAATATAGGCATGATTAAACTTTTCAACATTGAAATTGGTTTCTCGTTCTTTGTATCCATGTATATATCCTTTTTCTGAAGTATTGTTTTTATTTATTCAATATATATTCCCTATCTTTTGGTATTACTAAGTGTGGTTTTTTAATATTTATTCTATATACTTTTCTAGTGCCTTAAATTATTCAATGTTATTGTCAAAGTTGAAATTAGTATTATTTTATAATTTATATATTTTCTACTTTCTCACCCAACTTCTAGTTTGTCAGGTTGTGAACCAAAGATAACAAAACCCAAGCTGGGGATGTAGCTCAGTGGTAGAGCATGTGCTTAGCATGCACAAAGCCCAGGTTCAGTTCCCAGCATACTCCGCCCCCTGTCCCCACCCAAAGAAGATTAAAAAGCCAATTTAGCCAAATTAAGTGAAAAAAATGAAGAAAACCACAACTGTGCCTTATATACTTTTTTTCCCTCTTCTTTCGGTTGATGAAATTTTTCTTTTTTATAAAATGGGAATAATTTCCTGATTTTTTAATTTTGAGGCGTATTAGTGGCAATAACAGTGATGATTAAGAAAGTAGATTCTAAATTCAGGTGTGGATTTGAATCCCTCTTCCATTTATTAGCGGTGTGACTTTGGACAACTTTCTTAGCTTCTTTGAAACTCAGTTAACACTTAAAATTATTATATATGGTACTATTTAGGCCTTAGTACAGGGCTTGGCACTCAGTTAAGCATTTAATAAATAGAGCTAAATCATCATTCTTTTATTGATTAACCATTTTTCTGAGGAATATCATTCAAGTACTGTATTTATAGGGTATGTGTGGACTTGTAGAAACATACGTTAAATCTCATAGACAAAAACTTGTATGTCCATTTTTAAAAGGATCTCCCCCCCCCCCCTGCTTTTTGTGGTACTGGGAATTGAACCCAGGGCCATTCTACTTCTGAACTATACCCCCAGCCCTTATTATTTTTTTTTTATTTTGAAACAGGGTCTCATTAATTTGCCTAGGCTAGCCTTGAATTTGTGATCCTCCTATCTTAGCCTTCCAAGTACTAGGATTATAGATGTGCTCCACTGAGCCTATCTGTATCCTATTTTTACATTGCTCTCTGAATATGTTTTGAGTAAGAAAAATCAGAAACAGAATCACTGCTTTTTTTTTTTTCTTTTCCAGTCCTGAAATGAGTAAACTTAACAAAACAAAACAAACCCGTAAAGTCAGTAAATGAGAGTTTTAATAAAAAGGAAAAATGAGAACTATGTTTTTATAAAGTCTTCCATATCACTTCTTAGTAAAAGTTTTATAGATAAAATAATTTGAAATATCCTGATTTTCTTGAAATAATCAGATAAACTATAGAAGAGAAAATAAGACATTATGAAGCTAAAATAAAAGCAAAGAATTTACTTCACATATGTAATATTTTTTCATAAAACTATCTTGTTTTTTTTGTTGTTTTGACAATTCCAAAAACACATTTATTGTTTGCTTATAGTTTAAACCTTATACTTACCCAAGAAGATGTGACTGATGTGCTATAGATAAATTCATTATAAGAATAACATCAAAATCCTTATTTACCACATGGGAATTGAAAACATTGAAGTATATTAGAGAAAAATGCTTTAAATTATTCAAATTCAAAATTTATGATAGATATCCCCAGGGGCAGTTCATTATATGCTATTAATAACCTTGTTTTTGCTGGAAGCATTCTATTTTGGCCTCGTGCCTTGGAAATCATTCTTGAGTACATATTTATAGAGGAGCACACATGTTCTTTTGTGGTACTGCTTGCACATCTGCCAGCTTTGAACAAAATTGTAGGTTCTGTTAATAACACTCCTTTTGTGTTTGGTGAAAAAGATATGATACTGTCAGTGGTTTTGCCTTTAAATTTTTTCTAAACTTTCAGTCTTTAGAAAACCTAAATGGTGGCATGGTAGAACCAATTCATTCTAATTGCTTTGAATTGGAAAGAAATCTGAGTCTTCCTATTGAAGAAGAAGAAGAGGATAAAAATGAAGCTATTGAAGAGGAAGAAGAAGATGATGAAAGTAAGCACTGGAATATGTTTGAAAGGCCTGACCTCTGATACCTTTCATTTAGGGTTCAGGTATTAAGTGATCTGGAGGTCAGGGACTTTGGGGTCTATACTTAGTTCCTATAAATTTGCTGTTGAATTCCTTAGTGTTATTATTTCTACAAAGCAAATCTTATTATTTATAAAAATTAGTAATAGAAATATCATTCAGTGAATGTGGTGAATTATATATTCACTTTTCCACCCTGAATTATATATTTTGTCTGGGTCTTAATGACAGTGAAAATCATTTACTAATTATATTAAAGATCATTGAAGTGACATGGATGGATATGTAGTGTTTGCTCTTCAGGAGCTTATTATTTAAACAAGTAACTATGTAAAAGAACAAAATGGATTGATTTTCAAACTATGTTAACCACAGTAAAGATATATTACATGTCCTTTCTACTTAAGTGTAAGTGATCAAATTTGTAATGGCAAATTGTTGGGTGTTTTCATAAAGTAGAACTCTTACTAGACTTAGACTTCATCATTAACATAATATGAAATTTTAAAACATTTTTATAAGCCTGGCGTGGTGGCGCACGCTTGTAATCCCAGCATTTGGGAGCTGAGACCGGAGGATCCGGGTTCGCGGCCAGCCTCAGCTACCTAGTGAGGCACTCCGCAACTTAGTGAGACTCGGTTTCAAAATAAAGAATAAAAAATAGGGCTAGGGGTGTAGCTCAGAGGTAGAATGCCCCTGAGTTCAATCCCCAGTACAGCAAAAAAACCAAAAAAAAACAACAAAAAAACCATTTTTATAAGTAGAAAGTATACATGAATGTGTTGATAAAATGTTTTCTTCTTTGTTTTGTTTTAAATACAGGGATGATTTGTCCAAATCTGTTTGTTTTTCTATTTAGAATTGTTAAAGTAGAAAAGCATAATAATTAACTTTTGCTGTTAATTACCATAATAATTAACTTACTGTTCATTGCTAGAGTATTTTGATTCTTTGTTTTAGCCTTTCTTAGCCACTTACGAATCTTTCAGCCAAAGGGTGGACAGGAATGGCACATAGGTAGAGCTAACATAACTCCATTGTGCTGTGAGTTAGAATTTTGTATCTCACTTAGAATTTTAGTCAGATTTAGGGTAGCTAAGTTTACTCTACTAAATTGGATTAGTTAACTAAATTTAACTAGATTGGGTAACTACATTTAGGTAACTAGATTTAGCTTTAAGTAACTAAATTTTAGATTTTATCTATGCTTTATTTGTGAAACTAATTTCTGATCACCATTAACTGAAAATTTCTGATCATCATTAATTGCCTGTTATAAAATTTGAATTGGTATATTGTCTGCTATGGTACATTTTAGATGTTAAGTCTTGCAGTATAGTTGATTCTAAAACATCAGTTTTTTATAGTGCTGGTAAAGTATGAACCACAACCAAATTCTAATACTTAAGTAGTAATCAAAATATTTGCCATCAGTCATATGACTGATCCCCAGAGGATCAAATTGGATTGCAATTAAATAAACAGTATCCTCCTATACCTGTCACTATATTCTAATTTTTTAGATACTGGGGATTGAACCCAGGAGTATTCTACGTCTGAGCTACATTGCCAGCCCTATATTATTTTTAATCTTGAAACAGGGAGGGTCTAAGTTGCTGAATTTGGCTTTGTACCTGCAATACTCCTGTCTCAGCCTCCCAACACTATATTCTTTAAACGAAACCAATGAAATGAACTTTTTTCCTCCTCTTATCTAGTGTATTCTGTATTTGAACAGAAATACCCATTTTATTTTATTTTATTTTAAGACCATTTGTTGCCGGAACCCACTGCAAAGCAAGTTATTTGCCTTAAGACCTACTTTGGACATAATAGTTTTAAACCGTGAGTATAATCTTATTTAAATTGCTGCATATTTAGTATTTATAAAGAAAAAAGATAAATAATCCATTTACTTAATAATAGCAGCACAACTTTACTATAATCACACTCTGTTTCCTATGACTACAAAATCATTTCAAAGTAGTATTTAGTAAAATTTATTTTTACAAATTGTTTTTATAAGCAAGGAAAATGATTTTTCTTTAACTAAGTGATTCTGTGTCAAAAGTAGTTTAAAGACATTAATAAATGACTTTTTATTTCATGTTGAATTATTTTTCATTAAATAAGTACCTGTGTGTCTATTTTGTACATCATATTTCAGTCTTAAAAGTGTTTAATTTTAATATAGCCTACATACAGAAAGGTGCACATGTATGTACAGATCAATGAATTTTGATAGACTAAACGCTCTGTGTAACCAGCACTTTAGATAAGTATAGGTTATTATGAGCATAGCAAAAGGCTATCTCTTCAATTGATTTTTCCCTTAGCATTTTGTTAAGAAAATTTTCCAAGATATAGTGTAGTTGAAAGAGTTATTATTATTATTTTTTCCTTTTACTGTGGATACCTGTATATCCACCAAGTATTACAGGTGTGTACCACTGCTGCTGGCTTCCTATTTATTTAAAGCCTCAATTCCTTTGGATATCTATTATGAAGCTTGGGATTAATTTTATACTTTAGATATTTGTAGTAAGATTTAATACATACACCAAATGTAAACTTCTAGTTCTTCAGTTAGCCTGAATGGGAGGTTGATCAAATGGGGTTCTTTGTCTTAAAGTGTTAGTGCTTGTGCATATTTATATATGAAACTCCAAAAGTAAAAAAAAATAATAATAATAATTTAACTTATCCATTGGGATTTTTATTAATAAAACAAAATAGCTTTTTGCTTTTTACCTTCAAGGGTTCAGTGGAAAGTTATTTATTCTGTATTGGAAGAAAGAAGAGATAATGTTGTTGTCATGGCAACTGGTAAGTTATACTTAAGTGAACAACCTAATCTTAAAAAAATAAAACTTAACTGGTTTACAATCCTTAATCTTTCATTAAACTCCCAAAGTATAGGTACAAGTGGTGTAAATTAGAGAAGAGAGTGAATGGAGAATAGATCCTCAAATTTATGCATGGATTAGCTTTAAAGAGGTTGGCATGTTAATACTGTATTCATCCATACATTGTAAGAAGAAATTAAAGTATTAAGGGTTAATTTTTATTTCTGAGTATATTATCTTTATTTCAAGGATATGGGAAGAGTTTGTGCTTCCAGTATCCACCTGTTTATGTAGGCAAGATTGGTGTTGTCATCTCGCCTCTCATTTCTTTGATGGAAGACCAAGTGCTCCAGCTTGAGTAAGTAATGTTTGTATTGCTACGTCATTGCTCTGTTTTTTACTCTGGTGTTTCATGTATGTTATAATTTACTTCACAATTCTGAAAGTGGTGCTCTTTCTTTAGTAGTAAGTGACACTTTAGTAGGAGAGTTTTCCTCCTCTCCTTCCCTTCCTTCCTGCTTTCCACTGAGGATCAAATGCAGGGCTTTCTACATGCTAGGAGATGCTCTACACTAACCTCTGTCACCTGTCCTGATCTTTTTTCTTGAGTTCTTTGTAATTCAAGCCTACCATATGGCCCTGGTAAAATTTTCTAAAATAGTATTATTACTTTATGCCAGTTTACATTGACTATTTTAAACTTCATTTCTTGTTCTGTTATCCATACTTTTTAGCTCGGAATGAAGTGTATACATGGAGGTATATTTTTTGTCTATAAAAACCATTCTGTCTTCTTCAGCTGGAGCTTTCAATCTTTTTCAAAGACTCAGTTTAACAACTTGCCCTTGAAAGAATTTGTCAAATTAGTGAGATACAAAGGAGAGAAGATTGCAAAGAAGACGAATATACTTTATCATAAATTTCTTTATTCTTTCTCACATTAGAATGAAGTTGGCATTTGTAGTATGTATATTGCTCCAGAATATTTGTTTTTCTTCCTTTAGAATGTCTAATATTCCAGCCTGTTTCCTTGGATCAGCACAATCAAAGAATGTTCTAGAAGATATTAAATTGTGAGTAATTTAATATGATTCCTGATCACATAGTCAGGTGTCTGTGGTATATTAGAGAATTTTGTGTACACAAAAATTTATTGAATACATGAATAAAATGTCCATGATTTCAAAAGGTACTTTCTTTTTATAGATTAGCTGTAGTACTGTTAATTTTAAAATCTTCCAAATTCAAAGATATCAATTACTTTCAGTTCTTCGACTATAAAGTTAGCACTGTAGTCAGGGAATATATATATATACATGTTTATATATATATATAGTCATATATATATATTTTTTTTTGCACTACTGGTGATTGAACCCATGGCATTCTACCTGTGAGCTACACCCTCAGCCCTATTTTTTTTTTTTTTTAATTCTTTATTTTGAAACAGGGTCTTATTAAGTTGCAGAAGGTCTTACTAAGTAGCTGAGACTGGTCATGAACCTGTGATCCTCCTGTCTCAGACTCCCAAGTACAGGAATTATAAGTGAGCACCACCATACCCAGCTAAATTTTGGTTTTCAAAGAGAACATAGAGAGTATCTTGATTTGTCTCATTGTACAGATGGAAAAACAGAACCAGAGATAAATAATTGCCCAAAGCCACTAAGTGAATTTGTATCTGAGTGTAGACTGGATTCTATGTCTCTTGTCCCACCATTTCTGTCTTGACAATTCCCAAGAAGAATGTCAGTTGCACACAAAATAATGTGTAGGTATAATTTACATATATACTTTTGAATATACATCAGTACATATACAATGTACACATGTGTTTACTGAGAAATGCCTAAAAATATATAACCCAAACCTCTGTCAAGATTACAGAATATTACTGTCACTCTAGAAAGTTCCTTCACACTGGGTGTGGTGGCGCACGCTTGTAATCCCAGCATTTGGGAGGCTGAGACCGGAGAATTCGGGTTTGCAGCCAGTCTCAGCTACCTCGTGAGGCACTCTACAACTTAGTGAAACCCTGTTTCAAAATAAAGAATAAAAAATAGGGGGGTACAGCCTGGAGGTAGAATGCCCCTGGGTTCTATCCCCAGTACTGCAAAAAAAAAAAAAAAAAAAGAGAAAGTTCCTTCACACTTCACACCTCACCCCTCCTTAGTCTGTCCTTCCCATCCTCCATCCAGAGGTGAACCACTGTTCTAATTTCTTCTACTACAGTTTACAGTTTGGTTTTGTCTGTTCTAGAATTTCATGTAACCATACAACATGAAATGAAAATGTCTGCAATATGTACTCTTTTGTGTAAGACATGTTTATTTAGCATAATGTTCTTGTGATTTCCCCTATGTTGTTTCATGTATTTATTTAAAAATGTCTGGGTGATTTTTCATTATATGAATATAATTTGTTTTTATATTTTCTCATTGATAGATACCTAGGCTATTTACAGTTTGGAGATATATCTAATAAAACTGATATAAGCATTCTTATAATAATCTTTTTGTAAACATTAGTTTTAAAAAGCATTTTAATCAGCTGGGCGTGGTGGCGCACGCTTGTAATCCCAGCATTTGGGAGGCTGAGACTGGAGGATCCGGGTTCGCGGCCAGCCTCAGCTACTTAGTGAGGCCTCCGCAACTTAGTGAGACTCGGTTTCAAAATAAAGAATAAAAAAAATAGGGCTGGGGGTATAGCTCGGAGGTAGAATGCCCCTGAGTTCAATCCCCAGTGCCGCAAAAAAAAAAAAAAGCATTTTAATCACCATTATTAACATGTGGTTTACATGCAATAAATTTTACATATTGAAAATATATAATTTGATAAGTCATGATGATGTTTGCACCAACAGAACCTTTATCACAATCAAGATAATGGACGTATCCATCACCCCCAAGTATACTCATACTTTTCTTAGTTCACTTCTTCTTTCCCTGCCTTCCCTATCTCAGTCACCAGAACTGTTCATTTGCTTTCAGTCATTATAAGCTACTGTTTTCTAAAATCAGATATAAACAATCAGTCACACATTTTGTGTGTGTGTGTGTGTGTGTGTGTGTGTGTGTGTGTTTGGACTAGTTAAGATAATATTGAAAAATTTTGAGATATAATTTGTGCTGTAACATTTATTAATAGTTCATTCCTTTTATTGTTAAGTATGTTACATAATAAGGATATATATTGGAATTTGATCATCATATATTTGGATTGTTTCTATTTTGGAGCTACTGCATATCAAGTTACTATGAAAATTTGTACATGTGTCTTTGTATGAACATATGTTTTCATTCTTTTGGCATATACAAAGGGGTGAAATGATTGGATTAAGTTGTGGGCATATGTTTAACATTCTTTTTTAAATTGAGATTAAATTCATATAAAATTTACTATTTCAACCACTCTTAAAGCCTGGTGGCTTTTAGTGTATTAATAATGTTGTATAACCATCATCACTATCTAATTCCAGAACCTCACCTCCAAAAGTACTGCTATATCCATTAAGCAAGTCACTCGTAGTTGTCCCTTTTTCTGCTTCATTCCAATCACTAATCTACTTTGTGTCTTTATTTAATTTGCCTGTTCTGGACATTCATATAATACACTCATACAGTTTGAGGTCTTTTGTGTCTGGCTTCTTCCACATAGCATGTTATTAGTACAATTATTTCTTTTTATGATTGTACAATATTCCAATTGAATATTTTTTTTTTATCCATCCACCAATGATGGACATTTGGGTTATTTCCCGTTTTTGACTATAGTGAACAATGGTTCTATGAACAGGTTTTTGTATGAATGTATGTTTTTAGTTCTCTTGTATATATGCTTAGGAGTGGAATTGCTGGGTCATATGGTAATTCTGAGTTTAGCTTTTTAAGAAACTGTCAGATCTTTTTTATTTTTTATTAATTGGTGCATTGTAATCATACATCTTTGTTAGGTACAAGCTGATAAAGACATATATGCACACATTTCTCATTTAACCCCTCCCTCAATTCCCTCCCCACTCCCTCTCCCTCCCTCCTTCTCAAGTTCAGTTTAGTGATTGACTTTGATATATTTGTGAAAGTACATCATGTGCTTTAGGGTGTCTTTCCCCCCCCCCCCCATCCATGCCCTTCAGTTAAGTCAACTTCTTTTCTTATCTAGGATTTCTCCTTTTTCATCTGGAGTCCCTCTTATGCCCCATCTTCTCCCTAGCATCCGCATATTAGGGAGAGCATTTGATTTTTTACCCTTTGTGACTGACTAATCACACTTAACATAATGTTTTCCAGTTGTATCCTTTCCCTGCAAATAAGATGATTTTGTTCTTCTTTATGGCTGAGTAAAATTCCATTGTGTACATATCCCATAGTTTTGTAATCCATTCATCTGTCAATGGACATCTTGGCTGTTTCCATAGTTTGGCAATTGTGAATTGTGCAGCTATAAACATAGATGTACATGCATCAGTCTGATAGTTTGGTTTCCATTCTTTTGGGTAGATACCCAGAAGTGGTATTGCTGGATCATGTGGTAGGTTCATTCCCATTCATCTGAGCATCCTCCATACTGTTTTCCAAAATGGTTGCACTAATCTGCAATCCCACCAACAGTGTATTAGGGTTTCTACTTCTCCACACCATTGCCAGCATTTGTTGTTGTTCATGTTTTTTATGATTGCCATTCTGATTGGAATTAGATGAAATCTCAAGGTAGTTTTGAGTTGCATCTCTCTGATTGCTAATGATGTTGAACATTTCCTCATATATTTATTGGCCATTTGTATTTCTTCTTTTGTGAAGTGTCTGTTTAGCTCCTTTGCCCATTTTCTGATTGGGTTATTTGTTTTCTTAGCTGTGAATTTCTTGAGTTTTCTGTATATTCTGAGTATTAGTCTTCTTTAAGAAGAGTAGCTGGCAAAAATTTTTTCCTACTCTGTGGGTTCCCTGTTGAGGTTCTTGATAGTTTACTTTGCTGCACAGAAGCTCTTCAATTTAATGCAATCCCATGTATTGATCTTCCTTTGAGTTGCTTGTGCTTTTGGGGTCTTGTTGAGAAAGTTTTTACCTGTGTCTATTTGTTGAAGTGTTGGGCCTATGCCCTCTTCAAGTAGCTGAAAGGTCTCTGACCCAGTCAGATCTTTTGAGAGTGGTTATATCACCAACTTCTTGAGAATGGTAAAACCATTTTACATTTCTACCAGCAGCAATTTTCCCCATCCCTGCCATTTCTTGAAATGACCATTTTTTTTTTCGGTACTGGGGATTGAACTCAGAGGCATTCTACCTCTGAGCTATACCCCCAGCCCTATTTTTTATTCTTTATTTTGAAACAGGGCCTCACTAAGTTGCGGAGTACCTCACTACGTAGCTGAGGCTGGCCGAGAACCCAGATCCTTCAGTCTCAGCCTCCAAATGCTGGGATTACAAGCGTGCCCGGCTCTTGAAATGACCAATTTTTAATGTTAGTCATTTTAATGGGATTTCATTGTGTTTTGAATTTGCTTTTCCCTAATAACTAATTATGTTGAGCATCTTTTCATATAATTATTTGCTATCTGTATATCTTCTTGGTGAACTATTTTTTCCCTCCCTCCCTCTGGCCCTCCCTTCTTTCCTTCCTTCCTCCCAGCAATACTTTCAGCCCTTTTTATTTTGAAACAGGGTCTCACTAAATTGCTGAGGGTCTTGCTGAGTTGCTGAGGTTGGCCTTGAATCTGTTATCCTCCTGTCTCAGCCTTCTAAGTACTGGGCCACCATCCCTGGCTTGTTTTATTTCTTACTGAGTTTTGATAGTCAATTACATATTCTGGATACATTTTTAAATTTCATTTATTTTTAATTGGTTCAATGTAAATATACATCTTTGTTAGATACAAGCTGATAAAGGCATACATGCACACATTTCTCATTTAACCCTTCCCCAATTCCCACCCCACTCCCTCCTTCTCAAGTTCAGTTAGTGATTGACTTTGATATGTTCATGAAAGTACATCATGCTCATTAGGGTGTCCCCTCTCCCCCCCATCACCTTCCATTTAGTCAAATTCTTTGCTCACCTAAGGATTCTTCTCCTTCATCTGAAGTCCCTCTTTTGTCCCATTTTCTCCCTAGTTTCCACATATTAGAGAGAGCATACAATTTTTTACTTTTTGTGTCTGACTACTCTCACTTAACATAATTTTTCCAGTTCCATCCATTTCCCTGCAAATAACATGATTTTGTTCTTATTTATGGCTGAGTAAAATTCCATTGTGTACATATCCCCTAGTTTTGTAATCCATTCATCTGTTGATGGACATCTTGGCTGTTTCCATAGTTTGGCAATTATAAATTGTGCAGCTATAAACATATTTACACATGCATTGGTCTGATAGTTTGGTTTCCATTCTTTTGTGTAGATACTCAGAAGTGGTATTGTTGGATCATATGGTGGGTTCATTCCTATTCATCTAAGGATCCTCCATACTGTTTTCCAAAGTGGTTGCACTAATTTGCAATGCCACCAGCAATGTATTAGGGTTCCCACTTCTCCATACCCTCGCCAGTATTTGTTGTTATTTGTGTTCTTGATGATTGCCATTCTAATTGGGGTTAGGTGAAATCTCAAGGTAGTTTTGATTTGCATCTCTCTGATTGCTAATGATGTTGAACATTTCCTCATACATTTATTGGTCATTTGTATTTCTTCTTTTGTGAAGTATCTATTTAGATCCTTTGCCCATTTTTTTCATTTAGTTATTTTCTTAGCTGTGATTTTCTTGAGTTCTCTGTATATCCTAGATATTAGTCCTCTATCAGAAGAGTACCTGGCAAAAATTTTCTCCCACTCTGTGGGCTCTCTGTTGAGGTTCTTGATAGTTTACTTTGCTGCACCGAAGCTCTTCAGTTTAATGCAAGCCCATGTATTGATCTTCCTTTGAATTGCTTGTGCTTTTGGGGTTTACATTTTCCTGCATATGGTTAACCAGTTTTGCCAACACCAGTTGTTAAAGAGGCTGTCTTTTTTCCAGTGTATATTTTTGGCTCCTTTGTCAAAAATCAGTTGACAATAAGTACGTGGGTCTGTTAATCTTCTATTCTGCTCCATCGGTCTATATGTCTGTTTTTGTGCCAGTACCATGCTGTTTTTATTACGGTGGCTTTGTAGTAGAGTTTGAAGTCAGGTATTGTGATGCCTCTTGCATGGTTCTTGTTGTTAAGAACAACTTTGGCTATCCTGGGCTTTTTGTCATTCCAAATGAATTTAAGGACTGATTTTTGACCTTGGTAATTTAATGGGTATCGCATTGAATCTGTAGATCATTTTTGGGAGGATGGCCATTTTGATGATATTTATTCTGCCTATCCAAGAACATGGACGATCTTTCCATCATCTAAGGTCTTCATCGATGTCTTTTTTCAACTTTTTGTGGTTTTCCTTATAGAGCTCTTTTACATCTTTGGTTAGGTTTATCCCTAAGTATTTTATTTTATTGGGGTGCTATTGTGAGTGGAATTGTTACCTGGATTTCTTTTTCAGTGGATTCATGGTTGGCATACAGGAAAGCTTCTGATTTTTTGAGATTGATTTTGTATCCAGTCACTTTGCTGAATTTGTTGATCAGTTCTATAAGTTTTTTTTGTTGAGTTCGTTGTGTCTTCTATAGTATAGTATCAAAATAGACCACATAGTATCAAAATAGTTCTCTTATTGTGGGATTGTGTTGACTCATTGTTTCTTTGCTATTTTTCCTTCCCATGGTTTCCCTGCTCTTAAATTTATATCTTTACTGCTCTTGAAAGCTTTCTCTGAATTTGTAGGTTTCTTATTTTATTTTCTCTCTCTGAATGGTATCTTGTACTGATTTACAATTACTCTGAGACTTCTTTTGCCCATTCTATTGGTGCCTTTGGTGGGTTTCACCAAAAGCTAACAAAGCA
>PVLC010041640.1:0-13292 GCA_004027655.1 Graphiurus murinus | reverse complement strand
TACTGGGGATTGAACTCAGGGGCATTCTACCTCCAAGCTATACCCCCAGCCCAATTTTTTATTCTTTATTTTGAAACCAAGTCTCACTAAGTTGCGGAGTGCCTCACTAGGTAGCTGAGGCTGGCCGAGAACCCGGATCATCCAGTCTCAGCCTCCCGAATGCTGGGATTACAAGCGTGCGCCACCACGCCCGGCTTTATTTCTTATTTGGAAACCCCAGTACCACACCGAAAGAAAAAAAAAAAAAGAGAAAGAAAGAAAGGAAGGAAGGGAAAGAAAAACAAAAGGAGAGGGAGGCAGAGGCAGCAGGGTGTGCAGCGACCTGGAATGAGTAGCATCCTGAGGGCTCAGCCTCCCTTGACCCACCTTCTACCCCACAGCCTGGAAGGACCTCCCTCCTACAAGCCACCTACCCCGAAGGCCAAGCTGGAGGAGCCAGAGATGGTGAGCTCTTCCCTGGAGCCCAAGCTGTCCCCACTGCATGCCCACCTTTCCCCATGGGGCCAGGCTGGCGGGGGGCTTTCTTGGGGTTCATGACCTGCCCTCTCCCTCTTGCTGCAGCCATCCCAGCTCTTCACCCTGGGGGCCTCAGAGCACAGCCCACTCAAGACCCCCTACTTTGATGCTGGCATCTCATGCACTGAGCAGGTAGGAGCTCCTCCTGAGTTGTGACTGGGTCTAGGTTTAAGGGCCAAGTAAGGTCAAATTCAAGGTCAGGCCTGTGTCTGGCTGGAGCTCAGAACCTTGAGATGTATTAAAGATTTGATGGAGCCGGGCGTGATGGCGCACGCTTGTAATCCCAGTACTTGGGAGGCTGAGACAGTAGGATTGCAGGTTCTAGGATAGCCTCAGCAAGTTAGTGAGGCTCTCAGCAACCTTGTGAGACCCTGTTTCAAAATAAGAAATAAAATTGGTAGTGTGGGGGGGTATAGCTTGGAGGTAGAATGCCTCTATGTTCAATTTCCAGTACTACAAAAAAAAAAAAAAAAAGATTTAATGGAGCAGGTCAAGGGTAAAAAGCCCAAGGACAGCCAGGCGTGGTAAGATTATATGGCAAGCCTGTAATTGTAGTACTTGGGAGGCTGAGACAGGAGGATCGAAGGTTCGAGACCAGCCTCAGCAACTTAGTGAGACCCTGTTTCAAACTGAAAAATAAAATAGGGCTGGGGGTGTACCTCAATCTCTAGTACCAAAAAAAAAAAAAAAAGCCCAAAGACATGAGGTTAAAGTCACTGGGTCAGTGAGGACCAGCTGAGAATCTAAATTTGCCAGACTCTATGCCCGGAGCTGGGACAAGACAAGAGAGCCCTTCCCTCAGTGGTCTGCTGGAGGTCAGGGATCAAATACTGAGGCTGAGACAAGTGAGGTTCAGGAGTTGTAGGGGCTCAAGGTTAAGTAGGTGAAGTCAGGTCTTTTTGGCATAGGGAAAAGGGTGGTCAGGATTTGGGGTCAGGTTGCGAATCAGGACTCTGTGATGCCCCACTCTCCCTCCTCCAGGCAATGCCGAGGTACCATGAGCTGCCCACCTTGGAGGAGCGCTCGGGGCCCCTGCTGCTGGGGGCCACAAGCCTCGGGTCCCCCATGCTGCTGCCTCCAGGGCCGCCTGCTGTGGAGGAGGTTTCCCTGGATCTAGAAGATGAGGAGGAGGACGACGACGAAGACTATCTGGACAAAATCAACCCCATCTACGATGCCCTGTCCTACCCCAGCCCCTCTGATTCCTACCAGGGCAAAGGCTTTGTTGTGTCCCGGGCCATGTATGTGTGAGCTGCCATGGCTCTGGCCCATCACTTGTCACCTTTGGTCCCTTGGCTCTCCACCAGGGATCTCATGCCCCCTGACCTCCGGTCAAACCACTCTCACTTAACACTCATGCAGGCCATCTGTGACTTCCACCTCTGGCTCCACTGTGACCTCTGACTCATGATCTTTGACCCAGAGAAACCTTCCAGGACAACAGAATCGAGGCACAGGGTCCAGAGGGCCTTTCCTGCACAACCTCTGACCCAAGGACTTATCTCTGACTGTGACTTAAGACCATACCACTCACCTCCCAACCACATCTCAAATCCCAAAGAAGACTCCAGACCTCCAGTTTGTCCTCAGGCAGAAAAGTCCCAATACATCTGCAAGTGTGGGCATTAGGGGCTCCCTGCTGCACAGACCTGAGCCCTCCAGGCAGCAGAGTCCCACTTGCCCCTCCCCACTGTATTCCTCAAGGTGGCAGGAGGGGCTTCCAGCCCAAGGCAGAGCTTTCCCTTCCCCCTCCTGCAGGCAGGAGTCTCAGGGTCCAGGCCTTTCCCTGAGCCCCACCACCCCATTTCCTGTCTATGGAGCATGAAGCCCCAGTCCCAATTCCGTGCTGGAAAGGATGAGCCTCCCGCAGAGTGTGCCTTGGCTGCCCTCCTTGGGAGAAGCATCGCTGTTACCTTGATGACTACTGAATCAGTTTACCTTTTGCCCACTGGGATGAGGCCTAGACATCCCCCTTGGGGGAAAGCGATCACCTTGGGTGGGGGGTAGAGGATATAATATTGTTTTGTAAGTTAGCATTTCCTACAAAATATGAGTTTGTACTTTGACTAGGTCTTGTGTTTTCTGTGGGATATGAAAGTGTCACGGGAAGAGGGTTGATTCCATGAAGGGTCCAAGGAGTTTTCAAAGAGGGAAATCCAAGCCGGGCGTGGTGGCGCACACTTGTAATCCCAGCATTCGGGAGGCTGAGACCAGAGGATCCGGGTTCGCAGCCAGCCTCAGCTACCTAGTGAGGCACTCCGCAACTTACTGAGACTCGGTTTCAAAATAAAGAATAAAAAATAGGGCTGGGGGTGTAGCTCGGAGGTAGAATGCCCCTGAGTTCAATCCCCAGTACCGAAAAAAAAAAAAAAAAAAAAAAACAAAGAGGGAAATCCACCTCAGGACAGGCAGGGCCCTTTGCCTACGTGGTGGAAAAGAATTTCAGCATGTGCCAGACAGAGAGGCAGATAAAGGTTTATTTAGAAAAGTAGAAAATACACATTCACGGGAGAATGTGGGCGGGCCACCTCAAAAGGGAGATGTGGAGATTTTGGAGAGTCGTGGCTCTTCTTTTATTTTATTTAATTAATTAATTTATTTATTTGTGGTACCAGAGATTGAACTCAGGGACATTCTATCTCCAAGCTATACCCCCAGCCCTATTTTTTATTCTTTATTTTGAAACAGGGTCTCACTAAGTTGTGAATGCTTCACTAGGTAGCTGAGGCTGGCCTCGAACCTGGATCCTCCAGTCTCAGCCTCCCAAATGCTGGGATTACAAGTGTGCGCCACACACCCAGCTTGGCTCTTCTTTTATTTTTTATTTATTTATTTATTTATTTATTTATTTATTTATTTTTTCGGTACTGAGGATTGAACTCGGGGGCATTCTACCTCCGATCTACACCCCCAGCCCTATTTTTTTTTTTTTTTAATTCTTTATTTTGAAACACGGTCTCACTAAGTTGCGGAGTGCTTCACTAGGTAGCTGAGGCTGGCCATGAACCCAGATCCTCCAGTCTCAGCCTCCCAAATGCTGGGATTACAATTGGCTCTTCTTTTAAAGGAAACATGGTATGGTAAGTCGGGCATGGTGGCACACGCCTGAAATTCCAGTACTTGGGAGGCTGAGGCAGGAGGATCGAAGGTGCAAAGCCAGCCTCAGCAACTACAAGAACCTGTTTCAAAACAAAAAAATAAAAAGGGCTGGAGGTGTAGCTCAGAGGTAGAATGCCCTTGGGTTCAATCCTAAGTACCACACACATAAGAAAGGAAACATGGTAAAAGGCAGGTAAGGGAAGGTGTGTGAAGATGACCTCATGTAATAGTCTTTTTTTCCGGCAGTACTGGGGACTGAACTCAGAGGCATTCTACCTCCGAGCTATACCCTCAGCCCTATTTTTTATTTTTTATTTTGAAACAGGGTCTCACTAAGTCGCGGAGTGCCTCACTAGGTAGCTGAGGCTGGCCTCGAACCCGGATCCTCCTGTCTTAGCCTCCCAAATGCTGGGATTACAAGCGTGCGCCATCACGCCCGACTCTCATGTAATAGTCTTGAGGTGATTTGGTCATCCTTAGGCTCCTCAAGCTGATCAAAACTTCCATTATCTGATCAATTCAGAAGCTGGAAAATCCCCTAAATTACAGGTTTCTCTAGATATCTATCTTGTCAACAGTGCACAGAACAAGTATAGGTCTCCCCTGTCTGCCCTCCCTGTTAACTCTAGGATCTACAGAGTTCCCAGAAATTTGGAAGAGACAGGCCTGGAACTGGTCTGGGAAGTAAAGGTATGAGGAACTTGAGCACCAGTTTCTTTGGTTGTTGTTGTTTTGTTTTTGGTACCAGAGATTGAACCCAAAGGCATTTTACCTCTAAGCTACACCCTCAGCACTTTTTTTTACTTTTTGTAACTGGGTCTCGCTAGGTTGCTGAGAGTCTTAGTTGCTGCGGCTATCCTCAAACCTGCTTCAGTGATTCTCCTGCTTCAGTCTCCTAAGTACTGGGATTACATTCGTGCACTACCAATTCTACCACCAAACTACATCCCTAGCCCTTGTTTTGAAACAGGGTCTCGCTAGGTTGCTGAGAGTCTTACCACTTTGCTGAGGCTGTCCTCAAACCTGCAATGCTCCTGTCTCAGCCTCCCAAGTACTGGGATACAGGCGTGTGCCACCACACCCAGCTAGCACCAGGTTCTCTTTTTCTTTCTTTTTGCGGTACTGGGAACTGAACCCAGGGCATTCTACCTCCGAGCTATACCCGCAGTCCTATTTTTTATTCTTTATTTTGAAACAGGGTCTCACTAAGTTGCGGAGGGCTGGCTGGGAACCCAGATCCTCTGGTCTCAGCCTCCCAAATGCTGGGATTACAAGCCTGAGACACTACGCCTGGCTACCAGGTTCTATTAAAATTACGTTTTGCCAAGAGTGGTGATGCACACCTGTGATCTCAGTACTTGGTAAGGCTGAGACAGTAGGATCACAGGTTCAAGACCAGCAACTTGGTGAGAATCTCAGCAACCTACCAAATCCCTGTTTCGAAAACAAAAAAGGGCTGGGGGGCCGGGCGTGGTGGCGCACGCTTGTAATCCCAGCATTCGGGAGGCTGAGACCAGAGGATCCGGATTCGTGGCTAGCCTCAGCTACCTAGTGAGGCACTCCACAACTTAGTGAGACTCGGTTTCAAAATAAAGAATAAAAAATAGGGCTGGGGGTGTAACTCGGAGGTAGAATGCCCCTGAGTTCAATCCCCAGTACCACACACACACACAAAAAAGGGCTGGGGCGGGCGTGGTGGCGCACGCTTGTAATCCCAGCATTCGGGAGGCTGAGACAGGAGGATCCGGGTTCGCGGCCAGCCTCAGCTACCTAGTGAGGCACTCCGCAACTTAGTGAGACCCAGTTTCAAAATAAAGAATAAAAAATAGGGCTGGGGGTGTAGCTCGGAGGTAGAATGCCCCTGAGTTCAATCCCCAGTACCGCAAAAAAAAAAAAAAAAAAAGGGCTGGGGGTCTAACTTGGAGTTGGAATGCCGCTGGGTTCAATCCTCGTATCACAAAATAAAAAAGTATATTTTACTTCTCCTTCCTACCTATTTATTTCTTCTACCCAAGGGATGGGGGAAGGTAGTAAGTGAATAAGGCTCAAGTTTGAGGGGCTCAGTGAACTACAAGTCAAGAAAGGTTACAGACAATAACAAAAGAGCCAGAAAGACACATAAGAAAGAAAAAGAATTAAGTGATAGGGTAATAAAGATGCATCACTCAACACCAAAACAACAGATAAAGAAGGAAATGGTCCAGGGCATGCATGGGGTAATGAGAAGGAATTCTAGCAATCTAGCAATGAGAAGGAAATCTAGCAGTCTAATGAGTAACGGGCAGAAATAAACGTGACATAAAAATAGAAATAATTAGGTAAGAGGATTAGGTTTAATGGATAAATGGCAAGGAAAAACAGGCAAAGGGTAAAATTATGAATAATAGTTTAAAAGGAGCCCAAGGCATGATGGGTAACATGTCTGAATGAATGAGCCAGAGACAGCAATGAATAATGGCGAAATAGGGCGGCGAACAGGGTGGGTAATGAACAGGAATTAAGGAGCCTGAATCATGATGGCTAATTAGAAATAAGCTGAGTGAAAGTGAACGGGCAAAAGGTAGTTCAGAGGAAATGAAGGTGAAATGAATGAGACAGACGCATGATGGGAAATGGGACGAGAATGAATGGGCCAAAGATAGAAGCCGTAGTGACGTGAGGAACCGACGGCATGATGGGTAGCGAAAGGGGTGGGTCTGAGGCAACTGTTGCATTAAGAGGTAACTGGGGGCATTGTGGGTAACAAGCAGGGCAGGGTTCACAGAACAGGTTAGAATTCTCCCGAAGCACTGTGGGAAGGGCCGGCACTTCCGGTTTTCCGGTCCGCGACTCCAGACCCGACAGGGTGCTCCTCAGCCGCGGTGCCTGGTGGGACGTGAGGCCTGACCTTGCTGCCTAGCAGCCTCTGCCGCGCAACCCACCTTTACCTGTGTCCTTCGACCCCGGCACGTTAGCCAATGAGCGATCCAAGGTGAATCGTCATCAAGGTCGGCCCCCTGTACAACCTAGAGCCAATCGCGATACTCCAAGGGCCAATGTTGACCAATTGTCATGGCGTTTGCCGCGGGGCGGAGTCGAAAGAGGGTGCTACTTCAGGAGAGAGGCGGGGCGATGTGTCAATGGGCGTTGCAAAGTGAGCAATGCAGGCCAATAGCGGGCTGGTATCAGAACCCGCGGCGGGCGAGCCAATAGGCGCGGACACCGCGAACCAATGGAGCTGTGAGATACCTTCGCTATTGGGAACCAATAGAAAAAGACGTTCAAGAAAGTTGGGTGTGATTTCCATCCATGACTCCAATAGCCAACCCGGCCCTGAGGGCGCTGGGTGGGCCCCAGGGCACACTGAACCAATAGGCTAAGCGGGGCGGGGCAACGGTGGTGGCGGCGGCAGCAACGGGTTCGGTTGCGCGTGGCGCACGGGGTGGGAGCGGAGCCCAGGCTGGGAGCAAGCGCCACTGCCAGTGAGAACCGGGGTCTGGAGCGGGGCAGGGGTTAGTTGGGATTGACTCTTGGGTGCTCGGGCCCTGACCTCTGCCCCCTGACCTCTTCCCTCGCAGGCGACCATGGGGAACGTATTGGCCGCTAGCTCACCGCCCGCAGGGCCGCCACCGCCTCCTGCGCCGGCCCTCGTGGGGCTGCCGCCGCCTCCGCCCTCGCCGCCGGGCTTCACGCTGCCGCCGCTCGGAGGCGGCCTTGGCGCTGGGGCCAGCGCTGGTCGAGGTTCGGAACGAACCCCAGGGGCTGCCGCCGCCAGCACCGCAGGGGCCGCTGACGATGGGGCCTGCGGCTGCCTGCCCAACCCGGGCACGTTCGAAGAGTGCCACCGGAAGTGCAAGGGTGAGGGGCGAGGGGCCCTGGCCGGGTGATCTAGATGCCCTGGATCTCGGGGATAGGAGGACACAGGGGACCTTGGGAATTGGCGCGCACCATTGGAATCACTTAGCAGAGCGCTGGGAGTTGACGTTGGACTTGGGGCTTAGAACTATGGAGTCAGATGGTGGAACCTCAGGATGGAATACCATTGCAGGAGAGAAGAGCCTTAGGGGGCTCCGGAGTTCCAGCGTCAGCCAAACAAGACTCCTAGTGTGATGGGGAAGGGAACTGAGGCCCAAGGTCACAGTGTCAGCAAGGTCCCCGAGAAGGGTAGAAGCCAAAGCTTCTGGATCCTGACTTGGTGTAATTATGATAGTCATAGTGATGTGTTAATTCATGAAATCTTTGGAACAGTTCCGTTTGCTGAGGGTCCTAATCTTACAGCTAATGAGTTTGACGTAAGTAAAGTGACTTGATTAAAGTCACGCTGATGGTGGAAATCAGTTTTGGACACAAATTAAGGGCCCTGGCCCTATCCACCTGGCAATACCACCTCCTTACTGGTCGGGATAGTTTGTGAGATGTTCTGCTGTGGGATGGTAGCGAAGGAAGAGTTGGGGTGTGTGTGTTGGGTTGGAGTATGACAGCATTTCTCTTCTCCAGAGCTGTTTCCCATTCAGATGGAGGGTGTCAAACTTACAGTCAACAAAGGGTTGAGTAACCATTTCCAGGTGAGCCTTCCTGGTGCCTTCACCCACCAGAGGTCATCACAGCCATCCCCCAGCATTTGTATATGCAACCCCCTACTCTCCTTAAAGGGCTGGGCTCCTTCATATTTGAAAATACTAAGAAACAATGCCACACTGACTACTCAGTGAGGCCAGTGGTAGGGTTTGGGAACCTAGAACCCAGGGGTACCCCTCACCCCAGGCAAGAGTACAAGGTATGCAGCCTGCCATCAGCCCATCCTTTCTGAGTCTCTAGTTGGGTCACACCTCCCAACCTTTGTTTCTTTTTTGAGGTACTGGTGAGTGAACTCAGCCTCATGTGTTCTAAGCTATACTCCCCAGTCTTTATCCCCTGCCCAGCCTAAAGACCCTGTCTTCAGTGGGGAAGCCAGACTGGCAAGTATCCCACGGCCCTTCCTCTTCTCCCAGGTGAACCACACAGTCGCCCTCAGCACAATCGGGGAGTCCAACTACCACTTCGGTGTCACGTATGTGGGGACAAAGCAGCTGAGTCCCACAGAGGTGAGATTCCTTTTGTCATCCATTCATTGTATCTTTGAACAGATATGTAGCCTAGCACCAAACTGAGGCTTTGTGGGGAGGATGTCAGAGCAGCTGAGAGAGCTTTGGAGTGTTGGGAGGTAGGGACTGGGTCTGTCCAAGGTCCATTGGAACATGGACAATCCCTTCCTCCAGCAACCCCGCCTCCTACCCCCATCCCCTGCTGTTCCTGTCCTGAGTGATGCTGGGGAGGCCCAGGTGATCACAACAGCAGACAGGGATGACCCAGAGTGGGCAGGGCTAGGCTATGTATCTCGCAGGTCTTTGAATGCCAAACTAGGTGCTTAGACTTTCTCTAGGGGGCACTGGAGAGCCATGGAATGATTTGAACAAGGGAAAGCTAGGGGTCAGCAGAAGCATGCTTTAGACAGATCCCTCAGGCTGCCCTGGGAGGCTAGCTGTTACGGCAGGGTAGTGACCAGAGGCTCAGAGAGAGGAGGGCAGTACCAAATTAGGCACTTGCTTCTATTGCCAGTTTCCTTTCGATAAACTCATTTGTTCAACAAACCTTCTTTGTGCCCCTATTCTGCTCAGCCCTGTACAGGGACACCGTAGTAACTGACATAACCATGAGACTCACAGTCCAGTAAGATGGGAAACAGACCTGTTCCCAGGAGGGAGGGAGGGCTTTGTGGAGGACAGGACCCCATATTAGGTCTCATGCACCAGCACTTCCACATTGCTGGCCTCTGAGCTCTAACCTACCCTATGCGCCCCCAGGCATTCCCAGTGCTGGTGGGTGACATGGACAACAGTGGCAGCCTCAACGCTCAGGTCATTCACCAGCTGGGCCCCGGCCTCAGGTCCAAGATGGCCATCCAGGTGAGTAGGGTGGACGTGGCCCATTGATCCACTAGCCAGGTGCTCCTTAGTATGCCTGCTGCCCTCATACTCCCTTCCTCCACAGACGCAGCAGTCCAAGTTTGTGAACTGGCAGGTGGATGGGGAGTACCGGGGTTCTGACTTCACCGCAGCCGTCACCCTGGGAAACCCAGACGTCCTGGTGGGTTCAGGTAAGAGGCAGAGGGCTTGGAGGATGGTCATAAAACTCCAGTTCCAGCCTTACCAGCAAACCCATTTGTTTCTCTGAACCTCCTTTTCTACACTATGATGAGTGGACAGGGCAAGCATAACTTCAAAACATTAGGCTCACTCTTATAATCCCAGTACTTGGGAGGCTGAGACAGAAGGATCGCAGGTTCGTGGCCAGCCTCAGCAGTTTAGCGAGGCCCTCTACAACTTAATGAGACCGTTTCAAAATAAGAAAAATAAATAAAACAGATTGGGGTGTAGCTCAGAGGTAAAATGCTTGTGGGTTCAATTTCCAGTACCACAATAAATAAAATGAAAGGGTCGAGGATGTAGCTCAAAGGTAGAACGCCCCTGGGTTCAATCCAAAATATTAATAATTAATTAAAAAACAGAATGGAGTGGTGCATGCTTGCAATCCCAGTACTTAGGAGGCTGAGGCCCTAGGATCTGGATTCATGGCCAGCCTCAGCTACTTAGGGAGGCTCTGCAGCTTATTGAGACCCTGTTTCAAAATAAAGAATAGCCAGGTGTGGTGACACATGCTTGTAATCCCAGTACTTGGGAATCTGAAACCAGAGGATCCAGGTTCGCGGCCAGCCTCAGCTACTTAGTGAGGCCCTCCACAACTTAGTGAGACCTTGTTTCAAAATAAAGAATAAAAAATAGGACTGGGGGTGTAGCCCGGAGGTAGAATGCCCCTGGGTTCAATCCCCAATACCAAAAATAAAAAAGAATAAAGCCGGGCGTGGTGGCTCATGCTTGTAATCCCAGTACTTGGGAGGCTGAGACAGGAGGATTGCAGGTTCAAGGCCAGCCTCAGCAACTGTGAGGCCCTTTGCAACATATACCCTGTTTCAAAATAAAGAGTAAAATAGGGCTGGGGATGTAGCTTGGAGGTAGAATGCCCAAGTTCAATCCCCAGTACCACAAAAAAATAAAGAATAAAATATAGGGCTGGGGGTGTAGCTCAGAGGTAGAATGCCCCTAGGTTCAATTCCCAGTACTGCAAGGACAAAAAGACAGAGTGGGGCCTGGTGGTGCACACCTGTAATCCTAGTACTTGAGAGGCTAAGACAGGAGGAACGGAGGTTCATGGCAGGCTCGTCAACTTAAAAAGCTCTCCACAACCTAGTGAAACCCTGTTTCAAAATAAAATCGGATTGGGGTGTAGTTCAGAGGCAGAATGCCCCTGGTTTCAACTCTTAATACCACAAAAAAGAAAAAATAGCTGGGCACTGTAGTGCACACCTGTAATCCCACTACCTGGGAGGCTGAGACAGGAGGATCATAGATTCAGCCAGATTTGGCAACATAATGAGGTTCTCAACAACTGGGACCGTGTTTCCAAATAAAAATAAATTTTAAAAAAAGAGCTGGGGTATAGCTCAGAGGTAGAACACTCCTGGATTCGATCTTTAGCACCACACACGCACAGTGGGTGAGAGGGCAGATTAGAGCCCAGCCCCACTACCTTCTCATCTGCACTGTATGAACACAGGCTGCCTCTGGGATGTTTAGTTGGTTCCATGAGCTCATACACAGAAAGCCACATGCTGGGTCCCATGTTCCTGTAAGCTGCTCTTGGTGCTGTTACTCACGGGTTCTGAGGTTACTTCAGTGCACATGGCAGGTCACAGGGTGCCAGAGGCCACATGCAGTTCCTGAGGGGGGATGAACATCAAGATGGGGGCTGACCGACATTCCTTTTTGGGTTGGGTGGGGGCAGGGAACTTCTGACTTTAGTCTGTACTTCTAGTTTCTCCCTTTAAGTTCCTTTTTTTTTCCTTTTGGTTTCTTATCTGTCTTCTCTACATTTACTTAATGATATTTATTGAGCATGTACTGTGTACATATTTTAGGCACTAAGAATAAGGTGGTGAGTAAAAGAGCTAAGTCTATTCCATTAGGACTGTATAGCATCCACTTAGCACCTAGCTGATGAGGCGTGGGAGGGGTGGGTGGAGTCTTCAGGTAAGACCTCCTACTCTAGGTGATATTTGTACTAATACTGTAGGACCTGCAGGAAGGAGCCCTGCAGATAATAGGGAGGGAGCTTGTCAGCCTGAGGGAATCTGCCTTGCATAGACCCTGAGGCAGGACTCTTTTAAGGAACTTTAGGGAAGATAACAGCCTGGTCCCTGGAGGCTCTTAGAATTTTGACCTTTCAGCCAGGCGTGGCATATGCTTGTAATCCCAGTATTTGGGAAGCTCAGACAGGAAGATCATAGGTTCGAAGGCAGCCTCTGCTACTTAGGCCCTCTGCAACTTAGTGAGACCCGGTTTCAAAATAAAGAATAAAAAATAGGGCTCGGGGTGTAGCTTGGAGGTAGAATGTCCCTGAGTTCAATTCCCAGTACCACAAAAAAAAAAAAAAATAGAACTGGGGGTGTAGCTTGGAGGTAGAATGCCCCTGAGTTCAACCCCCAGTACTGCAAAAATAAAATAGGGATGGGGGTGTAGCTCAAAGATAGAATATCCCTATGTTTAATCCCCAGTACCAAAAAAAATTTACACAGTGAATGTTCCCATTCATCCTATCCAGGAAAAGTTCAGATTGCTGTAATGGCTTCTAATAAGGGAGCTCATCTCACCATCAGTAAGGGACAGCTTCTCTAAGATGACTGTCAGGGCCCAGCAGACTAGTTGAGAGGTGTAGTATGGAAGTGACAGAAAGGTTCTGTCTGGCTGGCGCCAAGAACCGCCTTTCTTCAGGTTGTCCACCACCTGCTCATCTGCCCTAGGCAGCTGCTGTTCCTTCAGTCTTGGCCCAGGTGACTTCCCCAAGGAACAATGCTGTGGCCCTAGCCCAGCAGGATAGAGGCCAGGTATGGCAGCCCAAACCACCCTCCCACCACTTCTGTCCCTTCTTCCTGCCAGCACCTGGCAGGTTTGGGAGGTAGAATGGGCAGATGGGCTCTTCCCCAGCTCACCTCTGCTACTCCTGCTGTTGGAGATCATGGGGTTCTTTATGACCACTCAAAGTACATGGTTTAGCTGATTGACCCTGAGGTCCCAGGCTCCGTGTATGTGTGTGGGGGGGGGTGTATTGGGGATTGAACCCAGGGTACCTCTAAGCTACAGAGTCTCACTATGTCAATGAGACCGTTCTTGAACTTCCAATCCTGTCAGCCTTCCAAGTACTGGAACTACAGGTGTGTGCCACCATGGCTTTTTCTTTTTTGTGGTACTGGGGGTTGAACCCAGGGGCATTCTACCTCCAAGCTACACCCCCTTTTTTTTGTTTTGGTGCTGCCGGCAATTACACCCAGAGGCACTCTTACCTCTGAGCTATACCCCAGCCCCATTTTATTCTTTATTTCAAAACAAGGTAGCTGGGCGTGGTGGCGCACGCTTGTAATCCCAGCATTCGGGAGGCTGAGACCGGAGGATCCGGGTTCGAGGCCAGCCTCAGCTACCTAGTGAGGCACTCCACAACTTAACGAGACCTGGTTTCAAAATAAAGAATAAAAAAAAAAATAGGGCCGGAGGTATAGCTCGGAGGTAGAATGCCCCTGAGTTCAATCTCCGGTACCGCAAAAAAAA
>PVLC010041639.1:0-13294 GCA_004027655.1 Graphiurus murinus | reverse complement strand
TGATGAAGACCTTAGGAGATGGAAGGACCTCCCATGCTCTTGGATAGGCAGAATAAATATCATCAAAATGGCCATCCTCCCAAAACTGATCTACAAATTCAATGCAATACCCATGAAATTGCCAAGGACGCTCCTCACAGACATAGAAAAATCAGTCCTTAAATTCATCTGGAAAAACAAAAAACCCAGGATAGCCAAAACACTTAATATTTCTAATTTGGTTTTCTTGTACACTGCTTTAGAGTCCTTGGGCAATAAAACAAAAGAATAAAATATGTATGTATATAAATTTATGATCACCCATGTTTGAATTCTGATGCAGGGGAAAATGTTTTAAAATTTAAAACAAGTACTTTCTAAATGGCTGAAACTGTGATTAATTAAAGTAGGAAGCAAAAGCTTTGGAACACTCAAAGGAGGCTTTCCCAAGCTGTGTGGGCAAAGAAAGTCCTCATTGAAGGGCTACATCTAAGAAGAAAACAGATTAGAAGAATTTATCTACTAGAAAGTTCTCTGAAGTATGACTTTTCTGCTTCTTTATGAAAGAAATTGCCATTTGTAAGGGTGTCTCTCTCTACTGATCAGCTCTTAAAATAGGAAATGATATATATTAATTCAAGTGTGCACACCAAGCCTCACCTTTAAATGTGCTTCCCCAATGGCATTTAGAATAAGCCCTGAGTCTTTGAGATGTAAAATTTATGTTTTGCTTCAATTAAGTCATACTTTTGGAGACTTAAGATTAAGGACTGATTAGAGCTGTGGTAATCATATCAATAGTCTTAAAAAAAAACTGAAGCCGGGCGTGGTGGCGCAGGCTTGTAATCCCAGCATTCGGGAGGCTGAGACCGGAGGATCCGGGTTCGCGGCCAGCCTCAGCTACCTAGTGAGGCACTCCGCAACTTAGTGAGACTCGGTTTCAAAATAAAGAATAAAAACTAGGGCTGGGGGTGTAGCTCAGAGGTAGAATGCCCCTGAGTTCAATCCCCGTACCGCAAAAAACCAAAAAAAAAACTGAAGGTAGTGAATCTAAATAAAAACTATAAAATCTTTGTTTTCTGTCTTTTTATATGTTTATGTACACATGTGTATAGTATGCTGTGTCTACATGGTTCTAAATTGGCTTATAAATAAATAAGCACTCATAAATTTAAAAAGTCATAAACCCAAATGCCTTTTAGTTCATGTGAGTTAAATCTGTGTCAAATAGTAAGACAAAAGTAACTAATAATTAATTTAAATGTGTTAGTAAAATAAAAGTAAAGATAGCTCTTAAATTATGAACACATTTCTTTTTGCCTTGATTCCAAGCAAATCAGGACTGCATTTATCTCTGTTAAGATGTTTAAAGTAGCTGGGCGTGGTGGCACACGCTTGTAATCCCAGCATTTGGGAGGCTGAGACCGGAGGGTCCGGGTTCACAGCCAGCTTCAGCTGCCTAGTGAGGCACTCTGCAACTTAGTGAGACCCTGTTTCAAAATAAAGAATAAAAAATAGGGCTGGGGGTATAGCTCGAAGGTAGAATGCCCCCGAGTTCAATTCCCAGTACCGCAAAAAAAAAAAAAAAAAAAAAAAGTTTAAAGTACAATCCATTGCTTTTGTGATTTTGCCTTGGCAGGAAAAAAGTGGGTTAAATTGCTAACTATAGTGATATATTGGTTTTCATAGATAATCTAAAAATAGCTGTTAAAATGGATAACTTATGTTTGATATAACTCGGAAAAACATATATACGTGTGTTTGTCAAATGTTTGACTCATCCATAAGTTAAAATACAGAATCATCTATTGCTAAATATAAATTCAAGTACTTGTCCTTTTAAATTCCATAAGAATATATATTTGAGTCTATTAATAAACATGCTTTTATACATTGTTGGTATATGCAAAATAGTTAAATATTGCTTTGTTTCTAGGTCTTATCTCAAAAGTAAGGCTACTAAGAGTTAAAATTCTACTTCACAACTTCACAATGTAATTCTATGTACAAATTCTATGTATAAATAATAATAAAAATTTAAGATGTGTTTTGATTAAAAATACTGTGCAATGCATAAAACATTCTATTTAATTAAGAAAGAAGCAATTTTTAAAAATTCAGAAACATCATAAAAACTTAAATTTTAAAAAATTATAAAATTAAATTTTAAAAATTATAAAACTTAAAAAAGAAAGTAGTTGGATGTGGTGGCTCATGCTTGTAATCCCAGTACTTGGGAGGCTGAGACAGGATTATCGCAGGTTCTCAGCCAGCCTCACCTACTTAGTTAGGCCCGCTGCAATTTAGTGAGACCTTGCTTCAGAATAAAAAAATAAAAAATAGGGCTAAGGGTGTAGCTCAGAAATAGAATGCCCCTGGATTCAATCCCCAGTACTGAAAAAAAAAAAAAAAAGCAAGTGTGTGTGGGGGTGGGGGGTACAAAAAAGTTTTGTACAAGTAGAACAGGAATCTTTTTTTTTAAGAACATTTCTTGATGAAAAAGGATTTTGTATGGTAAAGTAAGATTCTTGTCTTAAAGTTCAAGGTGGAAAAAGGGAGCTAGAACAAAACTAAAGATGTAAACAAGTTGTAGAGTGCCCAAGTTGCTGCATGTGTGTAGGTGTGATCAAGCAGCTAGAATTAAAAGATTGTGTAAGTGTTTTGTAAGATCAAAATTCAATGTCTTAGTATAAGCCAGGATCCAATTTTTTGTTTAAAACCACAAAGATAGCCGGGCGTGGTGGCGAACGCTTGTAATCCCAGCATTTGGGAGGCTGAGACCAGAGGATCCGGGTTCTCGGTCAGCCTCAGCTACTTAGTGAGGCTCCGTAGAACTTAGTGAGACCCCGTTTCAAAATAAAGAATAAAAAATAGGACTGTGGGTTTGGCTCGGAGGTAGAATGTCCCTGGGTTCAATCCCTAGTACTAAAAAGAAAAAAAAAAAAAAAAGAAATATATATATATATATATATATATATATATATATATATATATATATATATATATAATCTGAGCATGGTGGCACATTCCTATAATTCTAGTACTTGGGAGGCTGAGACAGGAGGATTGCAGGTTCAAGACCAGCCTCAGCAATTTAGCAAGAACCTCAGCAGCCGGGTGTGGTGGCACATGCTTGTAATCCCAGCATTTGGGAGGCTGAGACTGGAGGATCCGGGTTCGCGGCCAGCCTCAGCTGCTTAGTGAGGCCCTCCCCAACTTAGTGAGACCCTGTTTCAAAATAAAGAATAAAAAAAAAAAAGCTGGGCATAGTGGCGCATGCTTGTAATCCCAGCATTTGGGAAGCTGAGACCAGAGGATCCAAGTTCTAGGCCAGCCCCAGCTACCTAGTGAGACATTCTACAACTTAGTGAGACCCTGTTTCAAAATAAAGAATAAAAAATAGGGCTGGGAGTATAGTTCAGAGGTAGAATGGCTCTGGGTTCAATCCCCAGTACCTCAAAATAAATAAATAAATAAATAAATAAATAAATAAATAAATAGATTTCTTAAAACATAGTTCTACTCTTAATAACATTTACAAATAACTGACTTAAAAAACAAAGATTTTGTGTTTTATCAAGATAAATTTTTGTGTCTATTATGTTTTTATTACTTAGGAAAACTAAGTCTTAAAAGAATTAGAGTTTGTTTAAGTACCTGTCTATTTCTAAATCTTTTAAATGATCTCTTTATAACTTTGGTTAAGTAAACAGCTATTAATTTAGGTTATTATGATATATTTGATATCTATGATATACCTCATATATGATATATTTAACACCATATATGTGTGTGTATATATATACATATATATGTGTGTGTGCATATATCAGTGACTAGAGATGCGTACACAACTGTTGGCTAAATACGTTTTGTATCTGAGGGTTGTCTAAATATTATATATGTATTTGTAAAATTCAAGGTATGTAGATTTAGTGCAAGGTAACTAAGTGCTTTCCTTTATACAATATGAAGTATTTTGTTATTGTATGTATGAGATGCATTTGTATATTATGAAGTAAGTCTAACTGTGGTTATTTGCACTGTTTTCTAAACTTATAAGAGCACTAAAGCTATTTTTTAAATTTTCATCAGTACTATTAAACCACATAGATATGTTAAAGGGCAAACCACAATATTATATTCGTCCTATTGAGTTGTGAATTCTAAACTTTTCTTTGAAAGTACAAGCTAAGTTAAAATCTGCATGGGACATCTATCTGTATAACTATGGTGGTAAATATTAGTGGCTTCTTTGTATGTTAAATGTATTCACGCCTCCAAGAGAGCAAGCCTTCCAGAAGAAAGCTTAGGTGAGCACGTCACCAACCTTGTGCACGCCAGACTAAAAGTTATTTGTAGCAATAGCCTTTCGCAGGTTTATATGGCAATACTAAATTTAGATAACAATTTACTGATGTCATTTAATATTTTGTAACTAGATAAAAAATAACATTTTATCAATAAATTATATATGAAGACTTATTCTTTTTACTGGGGTGGGAACTAAAATGCATTTCTGGAAAGATAATAAGGAGAGCCTGATTGATTTAAAGGTTGGCAAGGTGCAACTGGAAAATGTTTTATCACTTTTCTACAAAACAAACAAACAAAAAATACTAAGAGCTGTTTTAGCCTTTCTGTTGGATTCAGGTTTCAGATGTGTTAGTTAACATGTTAACTAATCTGCAAATAGACTAAGGAAACAATAGTTGTGAACTTTATATTCTTATTTTTACAAATATAATGATGCTTAGAAATGGAGCAAAGATTAGCTTCAAATAAAAAGCACTTTAAGATTTTCCAAAAGCCAGCATCAATTGTGATAAGACTTCTGTTTCTTGCCCTGGTCCATGTTAGGACGCCCCAGCATGGACTAAAATTAACCCCACTTAAAGTTCTGTTCAAAATAATAAATTTTTGCCATTAAAATTACTGTGACCCCAAAATAGAAAGAGATATAATGCAAAACCAAGAAAGTGTTTGAGTAAATTATAAAGGTTGTAATAGGGCCTTAAAATGAAATAGAATTTATAAAAATTTTGTATGTGATTGAGCTGACAAGTTGTTTATGGGCTTTTATAGAGACTAAACAGATATCAAAAGTACATTAGTGTTATTACTTTTTAAAATTGTTTCTTTTAGAAATATTGGACGAACTAAATATGTTTTTGCTCTTAAAAAAGAAATTAAACAGCCGGGCGTGGTGGCGCATGCTTGTAATCCCAGCGTTCGGGAGGCTGAGACTGGAGGGTCTCGGTTCGCAGCCAACTTCAGCTACCTACTGAGGCCCTCCACAACTTAGGGAGACCCTGTTTCAAAATAAAGAATAAAAAAAATAGGGCTGGGGGTATAGCCCCGAGGTAGAATGCCCCTGAGTTCAATCCCCAGTACTGAAAAAAAAAAGAAAGAAAGAAAGAAATTAAGCATATGGGGATAAATGTATCAATAAGACTTCAGATAATAATACATTATCCTATGTCCATAAACAATGGGGCTTCCTGTTATTAAACCACAAGAACCACATTTCAAGCCCAGCCACAGGCATCTCTGAACTGCCAAGAGACGTACGTCCCTCTTGTGGGTGAGTATCTGTGAACCCCCTGCATGGAGACGCGGCGGGTGCTGTCTCCTGTAGACACGCTGACTCTGAGGGGCACAGAGGAGAGGCGGCCAAGCTCTAGGCTGGCCCAGGCTTCATTCCAAACTCCCCAATCTGATAAATTCCATTTTTCCTTGAGTGAGGAGTTGAGTAGGAGTCCAGGCATGTTCAGCAAAAATACCTCTTCATGAAAAAAAGAGGAGGGAAAAACAAATACTTTTGTCCCTAACCATAATGTTAAAGTGGCTCCAAAATTATGTGTTACTGGTGTTTTCTAAACTGACAGGTGAACTTCACCTGCACGTGATGAGAAGATACAAAGAAATATAAATGTAGTCAGTGGGTTTAGTGTTGTTTTGGTCATATTAACTAAATTCCAAGATACGTATATATACTAGGAGTGAATTCCTAAACCTTGGGATTCAGAGACAGGAATATTTGGTTTCACATTTAGAAAGGAGGAGAGGAAGATAATTAGTGGACATGTTTTTAAACTATCACATCCTAAAAATTCAGACAGCTTCTTATGCAAATCACAAGTTCTTTTCTTCTGCACTTAGAAGTCTACTCTCATGCTTAAACTGTAAGAAGGTAGAGAAGCAGGAATGAGGCAGACAGTTTATTTTTATCAGCTTATCTTACCTACTGCATTTCCAGTGGCTTCAGTAGCTTTTCTCAGGCCTGGTTTCCTTTGCTGTGGGATAAAGGTAGGATAGAGGATCACGTGCTTTTTTTTTTTTTTTTTCTGACTCTTAGCTGTTCATATATATTCCCAACAGAGCTTGTCCTTTGCTCCATAATAAATATTAAGTTGTAGTATTACCTTGTCCTATCTTGCCATTTATGTAAAAATACATAAAAAGAAAAAAATCATGGCATTTGTTCACAAGGATTGCTTGTAACTTGTTCCAATGGGATTTATTTTGCAATAATCATGTAACAAGTAGGGCCACTGAAGCTCTCCTTGATTTCCCAGCCTGGAAGGAGGGGCACTGACATGATATACAGCTGTTTTTCTTGCTCTGTTTACCTCTCTCATCACCCAATCCTTTCTTTCCTTCTTCTATCAATTAGGTTCTGAACCCTCATTCTGTGTCACAGGCTGGGAGAGCAGAGCAGCGGCAGCTCAGATACTGCCTTTCAGTATTGTCTAAAGTTGGACACGTCACTGTCATGCATGCATGTCACTGTCAACATGATTTATATTATGATGTGAGACCATAATGCACCAATAAAAGCACATAAAAGTTGTGTTTATTTAAAATGTAGGTTCTTGGAGGCTCCTTCAGACCTCTGGATCAAAATTTCATGGAAAGCTATTGGGAAAACACATTTAATAATTTTGAGGCCTGTTGATAAAATTTTGAGGTCTTGCTTGATAAAATTCCATCCTTGTTACTGTGATGATGGTTTTGGACTTTGTTTATAAATCAATGAGTCTTGAACTTTAGCAAGATTCAAATATCTGGGCATCATATGCAGAGTTTCTGATGTAGTAGGTTGGGGTGAGACAAATAATTTACACTCTTAACAAATCCCCAGCTGGTGCTGATATTGTTGATTAAAGGATCACACTTTGAGCATGAGCATTATAAATAATAATTGGTAATATTTTTCAAAGATATATGTGTGTTTGCTCTAATTTGGTCTATTTAAAACTGCCAGAGTCATAGAACTTTGGACCTAAAGTAGAACATGGTAATCATGATACCTTTTTTGATGCCTGATTAAATAGTTAAATTTCACAAATTCAGTCTTGACTATTCAGGCAGATATAGAAGCATAGTGGGTTTTCTGACTCCTGGCCCAGTGTGTTTTCCATTGATCATCCTGCAGAAGAGCCATCTTCATAGATGCACTTCTGGGGCCAAATTATCATTGAGTTATAAAGAATAATCATCCCAAATTAAATCAGGTCAGAGAAGATGATAAAATATAGGTTTTCATAAAATTGAAAGAAAAACAAGAGATAATTTGCCTCACAGTCGAAGATAATGTTGCAGGATTTGTTTTGTCTTTTGGGGTATCTTATTTAAACCATCTGAAGAGCAATTTCTTTTTAAGAGCGATATTAAGAAAAGCACTGAAAAGTAAAGCAATGATAAGTAAAGTCTGCAATTTTGGTGGCAGAGTCTTGTGACCAACTGCCAAGAAAAACATTAACATAGAAACAGATAGTCTGAGAGTATGTGAATAGTGAAATTTCAGATAAATATTTAGCGCATGACCCCATGAGGCAAAAATACAGGACAAAACTGTGTGGCCATGAAGACCCGAGGGGAATATATTGACTATGTCCTGCTTGTTGCTGACTAAATAAAAAAAAAAGTTTGATTCATTGCAGATGAAAAATAATTGTCTTCATCACTAATTATTTATATCATAAGACCATCTGTGATGTTTACATGATTTCAAAAAAAGAACTCACTCAACTTGAAAGGGAAGAAATCTTGCCAGTTTATAAATGACATCTGGAAAGGTTTGGAGTTGTGAGGCTGCACAGAAAAAAAGTAGAGCTGCCTACAGGTGCCAACTGAAGCAAGACTCTGAGTAACTGCATCTGTTGTAGAACTCTCAGTAGGGCTGGGCTCCTCAGAAGTAAACCCTGGGACAGAGATGCATGCACAAGCCACTTATATAGGTTGTGTTTCCAGGGGGAAGCCAAAGAGGGAGCAAAAAAGCAGGATAGAGACTGAAGGAGGTCAAGAAGAAGTTCCCAAAGGGAAGATTTGCCTGACCCCTCCAGGGAATCAGGGACTGCAAGTTCTGCCTCGGAGTGGTTCTCAATCCAAGGAAGCTGGGTTCTTATTCCCTCTACCCACCAGCCACTGATCAAATCTGCCCCAGGAACCTCTGCCTCAGTGTGAACATGCAAAGTACTTCAGTGCCTGGGGAAGTCCCTGTGGAAGTCACAGGTTCTGAGAGTTTAAAGAAAAGCACATTAAAGTCATAGGAAAATCACCAACTATAAGCATTCCAAAGAGAATCCTGTGTCCACTTCAAGACTCACATTCTTCCTTGGTGTTAAGGTTGTTCCAAGGAATGAACTTCAGGAGAATATTAGGAAATTATTGTTTGCTCACACATACTCAAATACAGCATTACTGGTAATAGAAGTAATAGTTGGATCTCCATGTAATTGATCCTTATATCTGATTTATTTAGTTGCTTAGTAGATGGGGAAGAAAACTATGGGTGTTTTTTTAAATATTTAATCTCTTTAATTTTCCAAGTATATATTAAGGGTTCTTTCACCTTTTGAAATTGTTGTAAGATAATATGTCTTTTTGGAAAACGTTTTCAGATGACATGGGGATTCATGGAACTTGGGTGTGTCAACTCCACTTGATTATCTTACAGTCACCCCTCAACTCGAGACCTCCAGAAATCATGAACAGTTGCCAAGGATCAATACAGCTGTGCACCATAATGTAAAATATGCCTCCTTCCCAGGTTATTTAATGTAGAATCGTGGCTTTCAGATGCAGCATCCTTATGCCCCAGAAATGCAGGACAGGAAATACTTCCTACAGTACAAGACATGGACATATTAATCTATAAAGAGATATTTAAAAAGTGTGTCAAGGCATCATATCATTGTAAATTTGCAATTATTTTCCCAACCATGATCATAATAGAAGTCAAAGAAAAGGTATGAGGGCCATCTTCTGGAGAAATCTATTACAACCACACTGGATTTTGCTCTTCTCGTATTGTATACCCCCTGCCTCTCTGCCCAAATTAAACCTGCAATCCTTTTACCAAGCCTGCTCCTCCTTCATATATGACATACCTCAACAAAAGGAGGCCTCTCCCTGCAGTTGCACAGTCGAACTGTGAGAATTATAATTGGCTTCCAGGTCTCTCACATCTAATCCACCCTTCAATTCTGCCAACCATCTCTCTGGCTGTGTCTCTTCTTCCTCATCTCCAATGCCTTTACATAGCCCCTCACCATTAATCATTTGAAATATTGAACAGGCCTCTGATAAGGTTTCCTTGCCTTTAGAACTCTATCTAATCCATATTTTATAATGCTGTATATGAGTTTTATTCTTGATTTAGAAGATTACATATATCCTCATTATGGTAGCCTGATAGTGGCTTCCAAAAATATAACCACATCCTCATCCTTGTAGCTTATGAATACTACCTAATTTGGAAAAAAAAGTCTTTGCAGATGTAATTAAATTTAAAAAGAGTCTTTTCAGATATAATTAAATTAAACTTTATAAGAATTATAATCTTTTATAGAGGCAGCTGTGATGGCATTTGTGAAAAGCCAGGATAATCTCCTCAGCTCAAGTCCAAAATCAGGCAGGAAATGCAGCACCACCTCAGTTACCTGACAATCTCATATGCAGTATGATAAGAAAAAAAAAAATGCAAAGGTAACTTCAAAGAGTTTGAATCTTTTGGGAAGAAAAATCCTATCTACACAGATTTTTATGAAATACATGGAGTGCATTCATGGATAAATGAATGAAATTCTGAAACTATAACCATGCTATAATAATTTACTCTGGTAGTTTTCCAAAAGTGTACACTTAGTCACTGATGGTCAGTGAAAGCATATCCTGGAGCAAAGTGTTTGAAATTCAGCCTTTCCCTTACCTCAGCTTCCTTTTACAATATTACGGCTCTACTCCATCCCTCTTTCTTGAAGCTTCTTCCAGAAGTTGGCTAAGTTTTCTGGAAGGAATTTTATTTTTCACTAAATGCTATGTTGTCCAAACAATTTATTTGTTCTTTCTCAGTTACCGGACTAAGAAATTGAAGCTATTATTGCTGAAATGAGAATGCTTTGAATGCTGCAGACAAGTCAAACGTACTGAAGATAACATGGAAACAAACCTACAGTTAAAGGGGAAACTGTCATTTGGGAATGCTGTTTCAGAATTTGGAACATGAAAGGAGAAAATGGGGAAATTTGAGTCAGAACTCTGAGCCTAGAGAAGCCACACTGTGCTTCTTTCCTGCTATGGGTAGCTCACATAGCCTTGAGAAAGGTACTTGTTAACATCACAATGTCTTTGGAGGAATAAACGGAATAATGTACATTGTGAAAGCAGCATAAACCTCCAAGAACCCTGTGATTGTTGGTTATTATCACTGTTATGTTCTACGACTCAGAAGATTTTTCATTTGCCCTTTATTCATGATGTTTAAGTTGAATTTCAGAAAAGTGAGTCTAGATGTACATTATATGTCTTAGGTTTAATGCAAATTCATTCCACAATCTTATATTGAATAGCTGATAGAATTTTTCCACGATGATAACCTTGTATTTGTGTAGAAAATAAAATCATGTTTATCAGCCTGTCTAGTCCATTACATATAAAGAGATTATTTTCCAAGCACTATCCTAGGCTATGAGTAAACAGTGGTGGACAAAACATCAGGTATCTCATTGTTAAGGAACAAGAGACATTGTGCTGATACACACAAAGAGGGAGAGATGTTTGAAAATGGTGCTGACTTTTAGGAAAGAACAGAATGGATGCTATGAAACAGTAGAGCCAAAGAATCTTCTGACATAGAAGGCAGAGAATATCTCACTGAGGAATGAATATTAGCTAATATCTGCATGATAAGTAGGAACTGTCCAAGCGAAGAAACTCAACACACAGAGAAAAGCCTCTGAGGTGGCCCTGAGTTTGAAAAGGCTGTATGCGATAGATAAATAGCAGGATAAGAATGTCTGTCCTCAGGGAGAGAAAGAAGGTCTGGCATTTTAGAAGAGTAGTAAAATTGGAAGTAAGACACTATGGAGTTAATAATCATGTCCATCATCAAGATGAAATCATTAATAAACATGTAGAGCTTAAATCTGTGGCTCTCACATAGTTAATGATTGTATACATTCATTACTCTTGGACTCATATAGACACAATTAAATATTTTCAAGCTAGTGACTAAATCATTCGTGACAGCTCAGAAAAAATATAATTATAGTTAACAGCATAGTGCAAATGTTTTAAATCTTGGCGCACAGCCCAGCCGATGGAAAATTGTAGAAAGGAAGTAGAATGGAATAGAAGAAAAGTAATAGTCTTAACGACTCATCCCACAAGGTGAGAGTCAAAGGCTATATTTGATAGAGAGAGAGAGGAAGAGTGATGAAAGGTACAGTAATCAAAACTAACAGGGGAATTAAAACCAGGGATGCAGCTATTGTGAAAATGTGTAAAAACAAGATGGACAGTACTGAGAAATAAATGAGCTCAAACTCATGAAGCTGAGAACCACAACTGGCTGCATCAATGTCACCTAGCTGTTAGGACAAATAAACAAACAACAACAACAACAAAATCAAACAAACATGAAATGCTGTGTATGTTGCAACATGACTTGATTGTACCAGAGAAACTATGTATGGCTGAGAAAGAAAAGAGCATTTATCAAGAAATGACTTTACTGATGCCCGTAGGAAATTCCACCAGATCAATTATTCTGACACATGGCATGGCTCATGAGTTTGACAAGAAAAATGTCTCCCTTATTAAATGTCTTCTTACCCAGGCCCATTTTAAGATGTTCATCTGATGATTAACAATGTCCAATCTCAATGACTTACTCCATATAGTGTATATCCAAAACCAATAAAGATATACCCTGATTTTCCCCTCTGAGATACTTCTAAGACTATGTCAAGGCAATATTCTTCTTTACTGCACAGAGTTTCTTTCAATAAATCTAGCTTTGCTTTATTAACAGACTGGTTACATTTAAGAAAAATTCAATGCAACAAAATGTAAGAGATAAGGTCTAGATGATAGTTCAAGAAACACTGGTAGAAGCATAGTATTTGGCCATTTGAATAAGAGATTGAGAAAAATACAGCAAAAATGCATAGGTAGTGAGCCGGGCATGGTGGCGCACGCTTGTAATCCTAGCATTCGGGAGGCTGAGACCGGAGGATCCAGGTTCTCGGCCAGCCTCAGCAACTTAGTGAGGCACTCCGCAACTTAGTGAGACCCTGTTTCAAAATAAAGAATAAAAAATAGGGCTGGGAGTATAGCTCGGAGGTATAATGCCCCTGAGTTCAAACCCCAGTACCGCAAAACAACAACAACAACAAAACCCGCATAGGTAAAGAAGCTTCTTTCCTCCAGACAGTCACCTCCAGAATGGAATGAAGGCAGAAGATGGCAGCTTTCAAGCATAGAAATGATTAGAAACATCCAGATCAACAACACAGTTTTATCTTTTTAGCCAAATCCTACCAGCCTTCTAAAATTTTGCCTAAATTCTAACTTGGTTCTGATATGGCAGAGTATCCAGCCTATAGGCAGTATTGGTTACACACCAGTGTAATGTCATGTAGTTGAGGGGCTGAGTTCCCATCAGTGTTAAAGTAGTTAAAGATGTTTAGATCACTCTGTCATTTGTTTCTTTTTTTTGGTCTGTTTATTTAAGTTTCAGGAGCATCAGTTATCAATTTGGAGCCTACCTGGAGTCCTTTATTTGGAATCCGGAATGAAATGACTATAGAAGAGAAATGGAGGGCATTAATCTAATTATGCGTCTTTTTAAGTCCACTATTGCTGTGGGTAGAATGTTTGTGTCTCTCCCACATTCATATGTTGAAATCCTAGCCCGAATGTGATGGTATTAGAATGTGAGAGCTTCGGGAAGCAACCATATTGGGAGGGTGGAAATCTCACAGATGGCATTGGTGACCTTATGAAGATCTAAGACTCCTCTCCCCCC
>PVLC010041638.1:0-13301 GCA_004027655.1 Graphiurus murinus | reverse complement strand
CGGTCACTCCCGGCTTTGAGGGTAGGGAACATGCTCACCAGGTATGTAGATCATAAGGAAGAAGCTAGTCTTTTTACCCCAGCACCTTGCCTCTTAACCTAGCTCTCAACAAATCTAATTCAGTGCTCCGGAGGCCAGCTCAGCCTCAGTGGTAATATTTAACAGCAGCAGCACAAACATTTACTGAGAGCTTACTATGTGCTGAGCACTTGTTTCAGGAGCTCTTATACATACAAACTCATCTGATCCTCAACTCTTTGTGGTAGTTCTCATTATTCTTTTATTCATTCATCAAATGTTTGTAGGTCCTTCCTATGTTCCAGGCACTGTAAGAAGCAGTAAGAGGGCAAGGGTGAACAAGACAGACAGATCCCTGCCCTCCTGAGACCTGTGCTACAGTGTAGAGAAAACACAACAGTCAATCTCTTCCATGGTGGGTAGTGCTAAGTGCTGTCGAGAAAAATCAACTGAGTATGGGTAGGAGGAGTACTCACCAGGGAGAAGGGTGCTATTGAACGAGTAGTTGTACGTCTGCATCTGAGCAGAGCCCAGAGAAAATGAGAGCACAAGCCTGAGGGACCAGGAGAAGAACATCCCAAAGGTAAGAACCACCGGGTTACAGATGAGGAAACTGGGCTGGGGGAGGTCAGAGGCCGACAGCAGGCACCTGGGTAGGCGGGGGCAGAGCTGGCCTAGACGCAGGCACTTGGCTTTCAAGCTAACCAGAGTGCCTCTGCTGGGGCCACCCCTCAGGTCCAATTCCACCCTTAGGTAGTCCATTTACTGACACCTCTGTTTCTATGGTGGCTAAAGGCAGAAGTCTACTGATTTCAGCCACAGGTGCACAGCTTCCCTGCCTCCATCTACCTCACACTGAAACTGGAGCCATCTGCCTTCCAGTGGGCAACACACCCAGAAGCTTCCGGCTGTCAACCTGTCTCCTGGGGAGGCTTATCTGGAAGTGAGCTCTGGATTGTCTAAATCTACTTCCGTTTGCGTTTTCCGGTCTCCATCATGCTGAAATACCTTCCTTTTTCTCTCTTGTTCTGGCACTCAAGTCCTTCTCTTTTCCTAAGATGTTTTCCTCCAGATCTTTGTGGTTCCATGCAGCAGTGTTAGGGTTTGGTCCTGAAAAATCCCACAAAGGCTCGTGTGTGGAGAGCATGGTCCCCGGGCAGCACGGTTCAGAGGCGGGGCTTTGGGATGCTTGATCTTGAGGCTCTGACCTCACAGTGGAGTAATCCACCGATGGCAGGATGGAGTACTGGGAGCGGCACCTGTCAGAGGAAGTAACCTCTGGGGTGTGCTCTGCAAGGGTTTATCTTCTCCTCAGCTCCCTCTGTGTTCCAGGCTGCCATGAACTGAGCAGCTCTCCTCTACCTCTCCCTTCTGCCATGACATTCTGCCATGCCTCAGGCTCAGAGCAATGGAGCTGGCCAACCATGGACTGAGACCTCTGAAACCTGAGCCAAAATAAGCCTTCCTCCTCAAAATTGCTCTTGTCATGTATTTTGATTGCAGGCGTGCCAAGCTGGCTAACATGAGCAGCCATTACCTGCACGTGGCCAGTAAGCAGGCAAAGTGTGGTTTGTCTGAAGTGAGATGTGCTGTGAGTACAAAATACACATCAAACTTCAAAGGTGTAATATGGAAAAGTGGAATGTAAAGTCTCCCATTAACAATTTTATATTAACTACACATTGATAAGCTGGGTGTGGTGGTGCACGCTTGTAATCCCAGTACTGGGGAGGCTGAGACAGGAGGATCACAGGTTCAAAGTCAGCCTCAGCAATTTAGTGAGACCTTGTTTCAAAATAAAGAATAAGATAGGGCTGTGGGTGTAGCTCAGAGGTAGAATACCCCTGGGTTCAATCCTCAGCATCAAAATAAATAAATAAATAAATAAGTAAATAAATAAAATACACATTGAGATGAAAATATTGTAGATATAGTAGACTTAATAAAAGACATGACTAGCCAGGCATGGTGGCGCACGCTTGCAATCCCAGTACTTGGGAGGCTGAGACAGGAGGATCAGAAGTTCAAAGACAGCCTCAGCAAGTAGTGAGACTCACATCAACCTAGTGAGACCCTGTTTCCAAATGAAAATAAGATAGGGCTGGGACTGTAGCTTGGAGGTAGAATGCCCCTGGGCTCAATCCCCAGTGAGACACACACACACACACACACACATAGTTTCTATTTGACAGCACTAGTTCACCCGGGCCTTTCAACACACCCACATCCTGGCACACTCCAAGGCTGTATTACTTTTGACTTCTCATCTTAAGATACAGCATGCTTTGGGGAGAGAAGTACTTACTAGAGCTATTTAAAATGGTGAGTCTTTTAAAATCTATTCTCCAAAGTCTGATTTGAGGCAATTCAATACAGTATTGATCATTTCATTAAGATTCCTTTAAAATCCCTGCTTTTCTGCAGATTCTCTGTTCATAGCTGGGAAGCCCCATTGCAACTAATTTACGATGGCACAGCCTCGTTAGTTCCTTATTAACCTGGATTCCTCATTTTCTGAATGTGTATATTGAACTTCTTTTATTCTTTTAGATTTTAACCATTGCGTGGTGGGGGGATGTTTAAGAAACTACTGACCAGCGAGAGTCCAGTGGAAATTCAGGCAATTGTCTCAGTTGGAGATTTTGTGGAGCATTATGAAAAGGAGGTAAAAATCACTAGGATCCCAAATGGGTTTGTCTCCTGAGGACGAGCCTACCAATAGAATCTGGATCCCTCTGACAGATATGTGGTTGGTAGAATAGATCCAGAGCATGAAGAAGAGACCTTTAAACTGATGGCTCCAGTTGGGGGCCAGGAACAGCTGTGAGTTTATTTCAGTGACTCTAAGCAAGAGTTTCTTTCAGTTCTGCTAGCTTCACTTTGAGCCCCTGAGCCCAAGGACTAAGACGTGACCAGCATAGGCACCAGCAACAGCTGAGAATGGGAAGGTCACAGGACCCAAAGGACAGGAATTTAAAAAGGAACCAGGTCAAGTGGAGAGCCCAGTGCCTAGAAGGTGAGCAAGAGGCCTTTTCCTCCAGGTTGGTGGGCAGGCATCAAATGCCATTTCCAAAGAGGAGGTATGAAGACATTTTCCCAGAGTTTTCTTTCTTTCTTTCTTTTTGGTACTAAGGATTGAACCCAGGGACATTCTACCTCTGAGCTACACCCTCAGCCCTATTTTTTATTTTTTATTTTGAAACAGAGTGTCACTAAATTGCAGGGGGCCTCACTAAGTAGCTGAGGCTGGCTGTGAACCCGGATCCTCCGATCTCAGCCTCCCAAGTACTGGGATTACAAGTGTGCGCCACTACACCCGGCTGGTACGGTTTTTTTAAGAGACATTCTCAGCTGGGTCTGTAGGCTTGTAATCCCAGTACATGGGACACTGAGACAGGAGGATCACAAGTTGGAGGCAAGCCTCTGCAACTAAGCAAGGCCCTCAGCAACTCAGTGAGAGTCTGTTTCAAAATTTTCATAGACATTAGAATGTTATTGGGATTATGCAAATGTAGTTAGGAGTGAGGTGTGGGTATCCAGAGAATATAAATTTAGCAAATATGAGTAACAACTATGTAAATAAACTCCACTCTAGATTCTATGGCTTAAAGAAGCCCCCTCCCCATAACAGATTATGGTATTGATTGTAATTTTATACGATTGGTAACTGTGCTGTCCTGTAGAATTTTCCCCATGCCCCCTGGCTTGTGTTTTATGAAACAGGTTAATCTTCATTCCTCCCTCTTCCTGTGTCTTTCCTTGGTGTTAGGGACGTTGCAGGTTGGGGAATGGAGTGGAAGTGTGCCTTCTTACTGCTTCACTTCCGTTACCCTCAGGTGGGGACCAGGTCCCACGGAGGCCTGACCCATACTGCAGGCATTCATGACTAGTTCTTTTTTTTTTTTTTTTGCGGTACTGGGGATTGAACCCAGGGGCATTATACCTTCAAGCTATACCCCCAGCCCTATTTTTTATTCTTTGTTTTGAAACAGGGTCTCACTAAGTTGTGGAGGGCCTCACTAGGTAGCTGAGGCTGGCCTCGAACCTGGATCCTCCAGTCTCAGCCTCCCAAATGCTGGGATTACAAGTGTGCGCCACCACGCCCGGCTTCATGACTAGTTCTTAAACTAGCCATGAAATCTTCAAAGCTGTCTCCACCAGTGAAGTTTCTGGAACCTGTTCCCTGTTCCTTAAAGCCTGCCACCTTTAGACGGTTCCTATCATTTCCCATTTGTTGATCACCTACTGAGAATCAAGGCAGATGCAGGGTGTAGCACAAAAAGTGAGGCCATCACCTTTCTCCCCCGCTCTGGGCTGGCAGGAACTCAGGCCAATGTGGCAAGGGGATGTGTAGGGCAGGCCCTCGGGTACTGGTGAGCTTCTGAGAGGTTCCAGCTGGGAGTGACAGGACAGCAGACATCATTGAACATGCAGTATGAGCCAGGCCCTGCTAAGTGCCCTACCTGGACGAATTTAAGCTTATTACTGTTCCTATTTTACAGATGTGGGCATCTTGGCTTGGGGAAGGTAAATGACTCACCTGAGGACACACAGTAGGGACAGAACTGAGAGTCAACACAGGCCAAATCCAACGCCTCTACACATCCTTCCACATGGGGGCAGGCTGTGATAAAGGGACTTTGGGATGGACAGTGATGTTGCCATTTGGCCTGACCAGCAAGAGCTGTAAACCCCCTCAAAGGGCCATTACCAGGGCTGGGGAAGTGCCCTAGGTCCTGGTCTCCAAGCACGTGCAGAGCAAGGACTCACTAGGCCTTTCTTGGTTGGACTCTCCTCTGACCAGCAAGCAGCACCATCTCTTTCATTAAAAGAAGCGCTATGCTCCCAGCGGGCATTGAGAAGTGCTGATGTGCCTGGCCCCGCAGACTTCATGAATCAAAGTGGCCCAGAAAGATTGCCCTGCACTGCAGACAGTCAAAAAGGCTGTCTCCACGAACCCAGCGCTTGCCATTAAAAGGATTGCTGGATGTATTTTTCATCCTATGACTGGTGTTGGGGGGGTCCAGTTTTAAATTCTTGTCACTGTAGATAATCACGGATAAGAAAGGATGGCTGATTCAGGCTGCTCAAGAGGCTAGGACAGGTCTTCCTAGGGGGCCACTCTGTGGTGCTCCAGCTCCAGTTTTTTCCAAACCCTTGCAACTACGCCTAGGAAGCTTAGGAATCCCAGACCACAGTGAGGGAAACACTCCCCTTAATCCTGCACAAATGCAGACTGTTATTTCCATTGTACACCTCTCAGAGAGGCGTTCATTCACTTACAGAAACACGGCAGATTTTTACAAAAGGCATAAAGGGGTAATCTCATTCCACAATATTCTATTCTCTTTTTAAGATTTAGTTCTTGACAGAACGAGCATTTGGGGAGGGGAAATTAGGGGGGAAAAAAAAAAGCATAAGACTTAACAGGGAAATATGTGGATCCCCAAGGGATAAAATAGTCACATTTTCAACTCACGGCCAAGCCAGCAGCTGCAAGGAGTTGATAAAGACCCAGCAACCAGAGGTAGGTGCACGCCAGGCCTTGGAACGTGTTGGACTTACAAAAAGGGAAAGGAAGAGGAGGGAAGCGCCTTCTCTGCTTCCTCCACACATTCTATCATTTTTAAAGACTCACAGGTGGGTTCCAATTAACCATGCTCCACTGTGTGGCCTTGGTCACCCTGACCCTCTTCTTGATTGGCACACCTGGTAAGCCCCTAGCAGCATTTGGGCTGTAGGGGAACAGAGATTGGTGTGCTGCGTCGTCCCCCTGAACAGACACATCTAGCTCCTGCCTTTATCTCTGTTGGGGTCTTAGCCTGGCGGGCCTGGAAAGACCTCACCTCAAGATGGCACCTGGCAGAGTGCCAGGAGCAGCTGCAGGTGGTAACATTCTAGGGTTGTGCCACATCAGAGCACATGCGCCAGCATGTCAGAGCGTGGACAGTGCGTGCCCAATAGGGGGCTGTTGTGTTACTTAAGTTGCCTGAGTGATCTACTCCCTGATAGGCTCACTGGGTTTTTCTCTTTACGGCTCCTCCCATACCTGACTGGGATATAAGGAGTCTCTCCTGTGAGGGAGTGGGAGTAAGAGAATAGGGAGGGAGAAGGAGAGAAGAGAATATATAGAGAGAAGAATAAAGAAGCTTGCACCATTCCTGTGTGATTGTTGTCTCTTTGGGCCCTTGAGGGCAAGGGTCCGGCGCGGGGGACGATATATCTCCATCTGAGAAAATGGTTGCTGAGTGCTTCCCGGTCAGGATGTGCTACAGGGCTCAAGAAGGATGGTGTGGTCTTGCTGCAGAGCGCTGGTGGTCCAGGGGAAGCTGTCCTGTGTGCCTGTTCTCCTGCTCATAGGCCCCTCCTCACCTGATCCCCCCAAATAAAACAAAACAAAACACCCTATATGCTCTACATTCTGAACATGCCCAGAGACTCCAGGTATGTTATATGTTCGGGGATCTAGGGGTAGTATGGCCTTGACAGTCAGGAAAAAGATATATATTATGATACATTTCAGCGGATGGCAAGTGTCTTGAAGATATATATGTAACATTTGTACAAAAGCATCATTTAGGCTGGGGGTGGGACATGATCATAAAGGCTGCATTCCATGGACCTACAGCCCAGCAGGCCCAGGCCGAGGGCAGCAACCGAGGCTCCCACAGCACAGATCCACAGGGAAAAGTGTTAACCAGCATTAAGGGAGGGGAAAGAGGACGGCGGACTCCAGAAAACGTAAACAGCCATATGGTCAACATAATTTACTACAGGTTTCTGAAGTGTATATAAAACGTTTTAGTGCAACATCTTACAAATAGTTTTTCCTTTAAAAAAACAAAAACAAAAACAAATCAACAGCTCTCTACATCATGCACGGGTAGTTTTCTTACCCCATCTCTTTCTGTTTTTTTTTTCTTCAACAATGAACGCAGAGAAGCCATTGTTTGAAAAGAATACTAAAACTTGCTACAGAAACACCCTGGTGAAAGAGGGTGAGGTCATATCCATGTCCTGGGATGCGTCTAGCACAGTGTAGTTTTGTTTTGTGTTTTGTGTGGTTTTTTTTTTTTTTTTTTCCATAAATGCAACATTGTAGACATAGGTAAGTCAAGAGCATCCAACAGTTTTCTCCTCTCTTGGAACTCAGAAGACTAAAGCTCCAGCCGACAACGTGCAATGAGGTCTTGCAGCCACTGGAGGGCACCATTACCATTCATCTGACATCACATTTCCACAGAAAATGGCCAAAGAAAGAAGATTCTGGGTTTTTTTCATAGAAAGCTCAAAAAGCTCAACCTTTGATGGTATCCCCTAGCCCAATAGAAAATACACAGAAAAGCAATTATTAAAATACTGGCTTCGGTTTTTTTCTTCCTTTCAAATTTCCTGCAATTGCTTCCCATACTTCATTACGTACAGCACCCACTTTTCTACTGCTATGAACAGATTCAAACTGAAATCGTAAGTCCTGGCAGCCCTCTGGCATCTTTCCATTCAGACAAAGGGAAAGTCAGTCATCTTCCTCATTGACTCAGCCTAAAGATCAGGAGTCAGCAATCCGCAGGCGAAGGCCCACACCCCTGAAATGAAGAAATGGGGCAAGAGACATTCTTTCTTCATGAGTGAGCCGATTTGGTGCCTCTTGCATGTTCGTGCAGCATAACAAATGAGAATTCGCATGGTAGGCAGCCTTGGGATTAAGGTGGCAGTGCCTACACACGGCCTCACAGGAGAGTACCGGAGCTTCCGGAGGAAAAATGCAGGTCTGTGGAAGCCTGGCAGAAATGGCTGAGGGATCGGCCACCTTCCTCTCCTCAGTTGTGGCTCCGTCAGCACCTAGGAGCAGCCCACCTGCCTGCGCTCCTGCAGACCCCTGATACGGATCCACGCCTACCTGGTCCAGGGAACCCTGTAGCCTCCCTTGGAGTCTGATCCTTCCCACACTGGGCTTCCCAAGAATCTGTTGTTAGACTCAGTTCTGGAATTCCCAGTGGCTTATGTGCAAATGGGACCTCTCTCGGGATTCAAGAAACAAGTTCCCAGGAGAAATGAGATGATGCCCTTGGCCAGCAAAATACAGGGAAGCAAGGGCATGGAATCATCTTCACACAGTGGCAAAAGGAAGTATTTGCTCCGGGAGAGCTAAGCATCTGGCCCAATAGTACGCTGACTCTTGGAGCATTAAAACAAAAAAACACCATGATGGGTGGGTATGGTGGCATACACCTGTAATCTTAGTACTTGGGAGGCTGAGACAGGGAGATCACAGGTTCAAGAACAGCCGCAGCAACTTAGCAAGGCCTTCTACAACTTAGGGAGACCCTGTTTCAAAATAAAATAAAAAATAGTGCTGGAGGTGTAGTTTAGAGGCAGAATGCCCCTGGGTTCAATCCCTAGTACCACAGAACAAAACAAAACAAAACACCCACCATGACAACCAAGTAACTGAAAACCACAAAGAAAGATCCAAGAGAGGGAAGAGCCCCCCCCCCCCATAGATAACATATGTGCTCACTGTCTGCTGAGACTAGGTAAACAGAAAGGATTCCCAAGAGCTATGTCTGGACCTCCCCTAGGCCAATACTCTTATGCAGTGAGATGTGGGGAGAGAAAAATGGTGAATAAGGAAGACATCAGTGTTTCTGAGGAAAATCTCATTGGAAGGAAGAAAAAGTCTAGTCTTCATATGTCCAGTGGGGTAGACACCCCTCTGGGTTCTCCAATGTCAGTCCCTGGAGCCCCCTCTCACCTCTTCACTGCCCCACTCTCAGTGTGATGGCCCAGCACCCTCCATGGGTATGTATGGCAGCTGCTTTGACCCCTGTGCTCAGCTCAGGGTGGTCCCCCTTCCAGGCTCACTGAACACCTTCCCTCAAGAGTTTGGCAAAGCACCTGAAGAAAAAAGCCACTCACTCAGAGTTACCAGTTAGAGATGTCCTTGCAGAACGATCAAGCCAACAACCAGCTCTCCTTCTCTAACTACTGGCTTTGATCGATCAAAAAGTCAGCAACTGCTAAAAGCAGCCGACCACCCGTGTCAGCTCAGAAAGTGTGGCTGTTTGGAGATTTGACCCATTCTTCAAGAAGCGTTGTTATTTTTTTGGCAAGGATGGGGACAAAGTGTTTTCTGCGTCCCTGACAGATAGGCTGGCTGGGCACCATCCACTCCTAATGGGGTTATGTGGGATTTCTCTTCCACATATGCAGTTCTTTGAAGCAAAATTCAATGCTTTCATCTTGACTACAAAGTGGTTCCAACAACTCCAGCTGAGGGAAAAGATAAGATACAAATTGGGCCCACGCTACACATATTTTTTCAAGTCTTGTTAAGAAAGTAAAAAAAAAAAAATGTTTGGGTGTATTTTGATCCACGGGTGGCATTTTCAAATGTGCAAAAACAAAAAGTCTTGGAAGAGACTCCTTGTTACTATAAAGTCATCCTTCCTCTTGCCATCAAGTTGTATGTAAGAGAAATTTGTCCACAACATTCTGGAATCCAAGAGGGGTAAACCAAAGTCATTTAGAAAGAGTGCGTTAACAAAGAGTAAGAGCCCCTGTGACATCTATCCGAGAATACTAGATAAATCGGTGAGTAGAGGCGGCACCTGGAGCTACTCACTACGTTACCAAAACCAAAAACTAGAAACCTATAACTGCAGGGTCACAACATGTGGGCGCGAACAGCTGACCAACCAGGACTGCTGCCTGGAGGCGGTTGGTCTCTGCGACTGATCTCCCAAGGCTCTTCGAGTCTGGCTTTCCTCGGCACCAGCACATCAGCCTTTGGGTGCTATCGGCCGTCCGATCACAGAGCAGAGGCAGCGAAGGGAGTGCCTTGGCTCCTCCATGGCCAACGTCCCCTGGGCTGCCCCCTTAGTCTATGGCTCCTGGGTGGATGCTGAGCACAGGGGGCTCCAGGCATGTGGGGGAGTAGTTGAGGTGTGGCTCTTTGATCCACAGCAGGGGCACCCCATTCTTCCCATCAGAGTTCTTGCTGGAGTTCCGGCTTTTGAAGCGTACCAGCAGGATAGTGATGATAAGGATCCCGAAGATGGGGAAAGGGTAGAAGAAGACAAAGTAGAAGAGTGCGTCGTTGGAGCAGATGAGCGACTGCAGGGTAGAACCTGCAAAGGACACGAGGGAGACAAGAAGGTGAGGGCCAAGGGCCTGGACCTCACCCAACCCACACCTACTCGGTGGCCCCCACACCAGCCAGCCTTTCCCTGCCAATGGCGGGCACATCCCCCTGTGCCCTTCTCACAACACTCTCCCCATGCACAGCTGTGAGTGCAAACAGCACAGCGTTTCCACTTTCCACTGAGCTCTGCTATTTCTGAGTGGCAAGCCATGGAATAGGATGGAACTGACTGACTGCGAACTCAACTGTGCCTGTGTCCAGGACGGTGAAGAAGCTGAGTCTGAACCTCCTGGGTGGCTCTACTTTACAGGTCCCTCAGTCTAGCTACAACTTTCTTTCTTAGGGACTCTAATGCGTCCCTTTCAGGCCAGCGTCTGAGAGCAGTTGTACCAGATGCCTGCTTGATGAGCGTTATCAATTAACATGCCTCATGTACCATTCACTTTGCCCAGTGTGTCTGTGGCTGTGCAGAACGCAGTCATAGTTGGCTATGGGAAAGAATGAAACCAGGCGTTCCAAAACCCAGGCTGACGGCTGGACCCCAATGGAGGCCTGGCCTCTGCAAGCCCATGTTTTCTCTGTAAAAATCAGGCTGCTGGATCTATGCTGGTCTCTATGCTCTACAAAAATTGCTAATTACAGATGTTCACAATGGGCAGATAACATGTGGCTAAACACCTCTTTTACTTCTGGACCCCGGGCTACTCAGTAGACCATTTGGTAGTCTAGGCATGACTTAAGACTTTTTCTGCTTTCTCTTGCATGGCACAGCTGTCGCTCATCAGTATTAGAAAGAAAAGTTAACAAATACTTATGCTTATTGGATTTCTAAAATATATGAAATTGCTGATAGCCAACTGCTCTCGACCTATAAAATCTCAATTTCCTATGGTTCCATTTAATGCAATGTTAACAGGAGGTGACTGAGGCAAAGAAATAGCTGACAGAACTCAAAACTCCATCAAGATTATGGGGTAAAATGTTTTGACTGAAAAGAAGTTGAAAATTCTAGCAATTTTTTTTTAATTCTGCAGTACAGGCTGGTTCTATAATAACAAAACCATTTCAGTCTGATATAGTGTACATTTTGACAGAAGGCCAATCAAAAGAGTGCCTTGTTAGAACAAATAATTCAGCCAGCAAGTATTTCTTGCGGCTTGTTCAGAGTGAAATCCCTCTGCATGATGAGAACACAGGAGCAGGGCTGCTCCTGCTCCCCCAACTCTCCTGGACGTTGCTGGCCTTCGAGGCTGCTCCTTCCCACTACCCGTGCAAAATCCACCTCACCGCCAACTCATCCTCCAAGCTAAAGATGATGGGGGACAGTGAAAGGAGGACTGACAGGTGGCCAGGTTTCACTTGTTTTCTTCCTCTTCTAAATCTGAAACACTTGCTAATTCAGGAAAGAGACTAGGTTCAGTATCTAAAGTATAACAAAGTAACACCTAATAATGTGCTTGCACAATGAAATCTGACTAAAATAGACTCGGGTGGAGCATCAAGTTCATCATAAAGAGTATACGGTATTGTCCCTTTAATTCTTGCCCCCTTTCTCTTTCTTGGCCTGGGCAACTGAGGGTCCATTACATGGATGTGTAAGTCAAATCCTACCATATCTCAGATTCTACTAATTGACGCCCATGACAATCGGGACAAGTGCTTGTTGACCCATAATCAAGCTCTGGATTTATCTTGTAGGCACACCTACAGTCAGTGGCATCCTTGCTATGGAACTTGGACTACTCACTTGTGTCCAGAACACGGATGCCAATGGGAGCCGACTCCTCCTCCGTCAGCCGGTACCATTCCTTCTGCGGGCTGGGCAGCCACTCCTCCACATGACAGGAGTAGTTGCCGGTGTCGTGGGGGCTCGCCTGCAGCACGGTGAGCCGGTAGAGCAGAGGGGAGAGCCTCTGGAAGCGAAGCCGGCCTTCCCAGGGGCCACCCTCGGGGCCAAACACAGCATCCGGGCCCACGCTCAGCAGGACCGTCCGCTCGGTTGGGTCATCGCTGTTGTCTTCATCGTCCTCGTCCTCGTCGTCCTCCTCCTCCTCCTCTAGTTCTTCCAGGCCAGGCCTGCCCCTCTTCCCTGCAGCTTTGGTCCTTAGGGAATACCAGGCCACAGCGAAGCGCGAGTCCTGGCTCGAGCGGGACACGATGCTGCAGTCTAGCTGGAAGGCTGCCTTCTCAGACACTGTGGCATTGGGGACCACTGTGTCCACCTGGAGGGCAGCATCTAGGGAGCGACATGGAATGAAGAAGGGAAACGAGGTGACTTATGTGCGCAAAGGAAACACCTACCCTCTACTGATGTTATTTTGTAGTAATACATACATGTCTGCTTATATTTGCATACGATACCTGTGGAGGTATTCACAAGAAACTGCTCATGTTAGTCCGTTAATGAGAACTGGGGAGAAAGTGACACTTATTTTCACCGTCACCTCTTGTAGTGGTTGAATGGCATCCCCTCAAAACTCACGTCCTCTTAGAACCTCAGAGTGTGTCCTTATTTGGAAGAGATTCTTTGCAGGTGCAGTTAGCTAGACAAGGCCACACTGAATTGGGGTGGGCATAAATCTAATGGTGTTACGGACTGAACTGGCTTGCCTCCCTGCCAAAGTCATCTGCTGAAGCTATAACCCTCATTGTGACTCTTTGGAGATAGGACTCTAGCAGGTAATCGAGGTTAATGAAATCATAAGGGTAGGACTCTAACCTTGGACTTATAAAAAGAGGAGGAAAGAGATCTCTTTCCAAGTACAAACACAAAAGACTACCGAGTGAGAAGGCAGCCATGTCCATGCCAGGAAGGGGGCCCTCACCAGAGCCCCACAGTGCAGGCACCCTGACCTCAGGACTAGGAGACAGAGGCTTCTGTTGTTCAAACCACCAGTTTGTAGGATTTTGCTATGACAACCGGGTAAACTGAGACACTTGGTGTCGTGTGTGTGTGTGTGTGTGTGTGTGTGTGTGTGTGTGTGTGTGTGTTAGTTACTAGGGACTGGGTCCAGGGGCATTCTACCACTGAGCTACAACCCCAGTCCTTTTTATTTTTCATTTTGAAACAGGGTCTCTCAAAGTTGTCTTGTTTCTGTGATCCTCCTGTCTCAGTTTCCCAAGTAGTGGGATTACAGGC
>PVLC010041637.1:0-13283 GCA_004027655.1 Graphiurus murinus | reverse complement strand
CTGATCTCATTTATCATAATGTTTTCCAGTTCCATCCACTTTCTTGAAAACAACATAATTTCAGTCTTCTTCATGGCTGAGCAAAACTCCATTGTATGTATATTCCACATTTTCTTTATCCAGTCATCTGTTGACAGACACCTAAGTTGGTTCTATAATTTGACTATTGTGAATTGTGCTGCTATAAACATCAGCATGCACGTATCATATAGTATTCTGATTTTCATTCTTTTGGAACGATACTGAGGAGTAGTATAGCTGAATTATATGGTAGTTCCATTCCTAATCTTTTGAGGAACCCCCATATTGACAAAAATGGGATATAGAGTGAGAAAAGATATGTGGAGAGTGGTGATCCTAACATTAGAATCTTTTGCACCAAGAATAATGGAGAATTGATGCAAGAATATCGGAGAATCTGAGAATACATCCTGTGTTGCAGTGGCCTACACAGTGTGAATGTTAAAAGTACAAGTTTGGGAGAGGAAGCAATTAGGATGGTACTGATTGTACATAAAAGGAACCCCAACTCCAAACAGTTTACACATTGAGAAAATTAATTCTCACTCAATGGGAAATTCAGAATTATACATATAAGTTTCTCGGTTGGGATTAGACTCAGCTGCATTGAAGAGAAAACATAAATAAGTGTGGTTTTTATGACAGAGGTCTCTATTTTTCTCACATAAAAAAAAGCTCAGAGATAAACAGCCAAATGCTGGTATGGCAGCACCAGGGTCACTGAGATCCACAATGTCTGCACTGCTGCCTTTAGCACCTGGCTTCCAGCCTCAGATTAGCTTAATGGTCACATTATGACTGCCACAGCTCTGGTCGGCATGCCCACATTCCAAGAAATAAATAGGTAAAGAGGAGTCAGTCTAAGGACCACCTCACATTTCATTGGCTACCCTCATCATCGAGGGGAATGTGATTCCACATTTGAATACATTACTACACTCATCAATATAAGTTGTCGGTTACTAAGGAAGAATAGAATGCACATTGAAAAGTCACCTAGCAGTTTCTGCCACTGGAGGCTTCTGGGATGTGTCATTCAGGACTCAACTCCACTGCCAAGGACTCAGACTCTCTGTCCCCACCTGCCATCTTGAGTATTGGTCTCATCCTCAGATTTGGCAGCAAGTCGCTGTGCAACTGTTCCAAAGACTTCATCCAGGTGTGATAATGGCTGGAGGAAGACAAGAGAAGCTACTCCTGTAGCTCTCCCTTAGAAGAGAGAAAACTCTCAGAATCCCACCAGTAGGCTTCCAACAGTTGGAATCAGATTAAGAGGAAAAAAACTGCCTTTGCCTAGAGGTGAAGATGAGATCACATTTCCTCAAGCATGAGGCTTGGTGGGAGAGGGTAGGAGAGCTGGTCAAATTTAAGTTCTGTTAGGAAAGTACAAGAAGGATGGGAGGGCTAGGTGCTGGGTTCAAAGACCAACCCCACCAGGTTTTAGCTCAGGACCTCGAGCCATGTACTTAATATCACTGAGCTGGTTTTTCCTCCCCTGCCAAATGGTGATAATGCCAACCTTGTAGGGTGTCATTGTGAGGATGGAATGAGATAGTGTGTATATGATTTTATGGTTCTGGATATGTATCCTTGACTCACAGATAGTGTAGTAGATCATTCTTTCCTCCCTCCCTCCCTCCCTCCATCTCTCCCTCCTTTCTTCCTTCCTTTTTTTCCTGTGTGATAATGGGGGTTGGATGCAAGGGTGTTCTACCTCTGAACTACACCACCAGCCCATTTTTTATTTTTTTAATTTTGAAACAGGGTCACACTAGATTGCTGAGAGTCTCACTAAGTTGCTGAGGCTGCTCTCAAACCTGTGTTCCTCCTGTCTCAGCCTCCCAAGTACTAGGATTACAAGTGTGAGCCACCATGTCCACTCTTTAATTCTTAAATAAAATTAAAGTTACTCAAGCTCCATTCCCCAAGGGCTTCTATAGTTCAAAGAGGAAGCTCACCAATCTGCCACTTGCAAGCAGGAGGGATGTCCCCAGTCCCTTGGTGTCCTGTTCCCCTGGCTGCTACTACTGCTCATGACTTCATAACAATTCAAAGTAAAAAGCTTCTTATTACAACGGTGGTCAAGAATGCCCTTGAGCCTCGAACTCCAAGCACTCTGCAGAAATGAGCTTGCTCAATGCCAGGCACCACTGGGACTGTGACCACTGCTTATTGCCTCTGCTCCATGCCATCACTCACCTGCTCCCCACACATGTCAGCATAGCCATAGAAGGGCATATCCCAGCTGACTCACTCCCTTGGAGCCAAGCAGAGCCCTGTCCAGCTCCACAGGACCTCAGTCCTTCATGCCCAGTTCTCTCAGACACCCCATAATCACCCTCCTCTACCACCCCAAACCACAGCCTTGGAGGAGCTGCTTCTGGGAGACCCAGGCATCGGTGCTGAACAGAGCCCATGCTCACTGTTCACGCCTCAGCTTAGGAAATCCTCCCCCTTCTCCTTAGTTATCTTCCTACTTCAATTCCATCCACCTTTCACACACCCACAAACAGGAGCTATTCCTGCTTCATTACTCCCAACTAGAGCATGACAGTTCCCTAATACACCTTCCACCCCTGCCCTGTTAAACAGCTATATAGGGGAGGGAAAGGGAGGGAAGAGTGGGTGGACTTCGCTCTCAAGTGAGATTGGCTCAGGTGACCTAAGCCAGTCAACCAGTCAACTGGTCCAAAGGATGCAGTGAAGAATGACGTAAGTGCCTGATGGTGTAGTTATGTGATAGATCACTTGCCTAGGATGCACGAGGTCCTGGTTTCAGTTCTAAAAGCAGCAGAATGGCGTGAGACCCAACTTAAGTCAGTGAGACTCAAGAGGAGATTCTTCAAGGAACTTCTAGGTGGAATAAGTGCTCTCTATCTACTTCAAGATAATAGAAAAGTAAAGCTGAACTGCTGCATTTTGTTACCATGAGGAAGCCAAGCTGATGTTGTACGGAGAGTAGATGTGATGGCATTGGTAAGCCCCCCACCCCCCCGCCGCCCAAGCCCCATCAAGCCAACCCAGGAGATCTTCTAGTTGCTTGTTCCTTAAATCTATCTCCTTTGCTCTAATTCATTTGGAGTTATGCATCTCATATTTAGAATAAAAGAAGACCTATATTACCCAACAAGGCATCCAGAAATGGTCCACACCTTAGAAAGGCTCTAACTCTCCCTACTCAGGGGAAGAACAGCTCAGGTCAAGGGAAGAAAACAGGAAATACCGACCTCACCTCAGGATAACTGGACTTTCAAAGGCAGTCAGCCCACACCTGAAAGCAAGGGACCTGAACCAAAGGATCAATTCATTTGTCCATCATCTACCACCCAAGCCTGCACCAAGAAATCCACGTCCTTTCAGTCCCTCCATCGTGAGCACCAGTGTCTAGACTCCATCACCATGCCAGCAGTACCACTTGGCAAGTCTGATGCCAATTCAGGTGATACTCCCAGCTCCTGGATGTGGTGGTGGTGGTGGTGGTGAGGTGTTTGGTTTGGTTTGGTTTGATATGGTGTGGGGATTGAACCGGGGGCCTCACTGATGCTACACAAGTGCCCTACTCCTCAGCTGCACTTCTCAACCTTTTCATTTTATTTCAAAACAAGGTCTCAGTAAGTTTTCCAGGCTGGCCTCAAACTCACCATCCTCCTGCATCAGCCTCCTGAGTTGCTGGCACTGCAGGTGTGCACCACCATGCCAGGTTGGCTCCTGTTTTTGTTGTTGTTGTTGTTTGGTTGGTTGCTTGCTTTTGTTTGTTTGTTTGGATTGGTTTGGTACTGGGGATTGAACCCAAAGGCATTCTACCTCTAAGCTACACCCCCAGCCCGATTTTATTTCTTATTTGGAAACAGGGTCTCATTAGGTTTATGAGAGCCTCACTATGTTGCCGAGGCTGGCTGACTCTGTGATCCTCCTGTCTCAGCTTCCCAAGTACTGGGATTACAAACTTGAGCCACCATGCCTGGCTAGGCTCCTGGTTTTTAATGATGCTTACCTCCTTCTCCCTTCTTTCTCATCTCCATGGCTGCCACCCAAACTCAGACCTTTCCCACCTTATTTCCAACAGCTCCTTAATGATCCACTGACTAATCTTCCCCATGATAACCTAGTGCCATAAAGTGTGAATCATTCAAGCATCAAGGCTTCCTTGGATCCTTCTCATCTTCTCAAAAATACAGGATGATGCCCAGTGCAGTGATGCACACCTGTTATCCCAGTATTTGGGACAGGAGGATCACAGGTTCAAGGCCAGCCTCAGCAATCTAGTGAGACCCTGTTTCAAAACAAAAATTTTAAAAAGTACTAAGGAGTGTAGCTCAGAGGTAGAATGCTTCTGGGTTCAATCCCCAGTAAATATATATATATATATATACCCTCTTGGACTTTTTTTTTAGGAATACATATATATTGAACTTTTCTCTTTTTTTTTTTTTTTTTTTTTTTTTTGCGGTACTAGGGGTTAAACTCAGGGGCATTCTACCTCCAAGCTATATCCCTAGCCCTATTTTTTATTCTTTATTTTGAAACCAAGTCTCACTAAGTTGCGGAGTGCCTCACTAGGTAGCTGAGGCTGGCCGCAAACCCGGATCCTCCGGTCTCAGCCTCCCGAATGCTGGGATTACAAGCGTGCGCCACCACGCCCGGCTCTCTTTTTTGACAATGCATGGTACAGCTTTAGAAAAGTTATCATACTACAAGAAAGGGACTTTTCTGAAATCACTATGTGATTCCTCAGGACCACATTCTCTCAAAATAATGGAAATTTAAATCCAGCCACCCTGCTGGGGGAGTGTGCCAAACTCAGATTTTGGTTGCTGTCATGTTCCTATTCTTTCATTCTTCACTGGTTTAATTGGTGCCTGAGATTGTCTGAAACGATGCCATTTTTAAATCAGCTAGTGCCAGAGACAATTAGCACAAAATTCACAATGTTTTTAATTCCAATAAAACTATTCCATCTAATGGCCCTGTTTCAGCAACTTTGAAGGGTGGGGCACCCAGTGTCTCAAGCTGCACACTAGACAAAAAGCTTTCCATGGGGTTCTTTGTCTCTTTTCTTTCTTTTAATTTGATGCATTTTAAATTTCACATCATATCAGGGTAGAGAGTATCAGACAGATGCATGCACACAGTTCTCGGTGCCCTCCCTACCAGGTCCCTCCTCCTCCCCATGCATGTCTTTGATTTTGTGTACATTCGTAGCATTATTTCTACTATTACACTCTTCATGACTTCACCTCCCGTCCCTGATCCCCCTCGGTCATTCCCCAGGAGTTTGCTCGTCCATCTGATGTTGCCCTTATATCCGAAAAGCTCTCTAGCTTTCACATATAAGAGAAAACATACATCCACACATCTTTTGAGACTGGCTGTACTCAATATGATATTCTCAACTTCCATCCATTTTCCTGCAACACATGAGATTTGGTCTTTCTTTTTGGCTGAGTAAAATTCCATTGTGTATATATACCGAAGTTTTGTGATCCATTCATCTGTTGATGGATACCTAGGCTGTATCCATAATTTGGTTATTGTAAATGGTGCTTCTATGAATGGGTATGTAAGTATTATTATAATATTCTGATTTCATTTCCTTTGGGGAGATGCCCAAGAGCACTATCGCTGGGTCATATGGTAGTTCTATTCCCAATCTTCTGAGAAAACTCCAGTGACCTCCATAGCGGCTGTATTAGTTTGCAGTCCCATCAACAGGGAATAGGGTTCCTATTTCCCCACAACTTCATCAGCATTTATTATTATTTGTGTTTTTGATTATTACCATTCTTACTGGAGTTAAATGGAATCACACTGTAGTTTGCTAAAGGTGTTGAGCATTTTTTCATATATTTCTAGGCCATTTGTACTTCTTCTTTTGAAAGACTGTATTCAGTTCTGTTGCCCACTTTTTTATTGGATTATTTATTTTTTTGGTGTGTGTAAGCTTTTTAAGCTCTTTGTATATTCTTGATAGTAGACCTTTTTCTGATGTGTAAGGGGTGAAGATCTTTCCCATTCTGTAGCCTTTCTCTGTAGATTCTTGATGGTTTCGTTTGTTGTACAGAAGCTTTTTTGTTTAATACTATCCCATTTGTTAATTCTTGTTTAAATTTCCTGAGCCTTTGAGGTCTTATTGAGAAAGTTTATACCTGTACCAATATGTTGGACTGTTGGCCCTATGCCCTCCTCTAGTAGTTTCAAAGTTTCTGGTCTAATTTCTAGGTCTTTGAACCATCTCGAGTTGATTTTTGTGCAGGGTGAGAGGATAGGGTTTAGTTCCATTTTCTACATATTGGTAGCCAGTTTTCCCAGCACCATTCGTTGAAAAGGCTGTCTTTACTCCAGTGTATGTCTTTGGCACCTTTATCAAAGATCAACTGGTTATAGATAAGGGTTTTGTTTCTGAGTCTTCTGTTCTTTCCTGTCCTTTCTGCGGGTGCTGGGTATAAGTTCCTGAGGGTTCACGTAGCCTTGGTCCCTCAACTATGAGCTCCAGAAGAGACCCAAAGGCTTGACTTCAAATTATGCTGTTACAGTGCTGGCTTTGGTACAAACATTATATCATAATTCCCAATTTGCTGTAGTTAACACTGAGGCTTCTCACCAGATCTGTGACCCATCCCAGAGCAGACAGTGATGCATAGCAGAGCTGCAAGGTCTTGGGTCCTCATAAGCTGACTTTCCAACACAGAGGAGGGATTAGGACCAGGTGACTTGGACTCACAGGTTTGAATCCAGTTCTACCATTTAAGAGCTATGCCAACATGAGCAACCTAACTCTCAGAATCTCAGTTCATACTTCTGTATGTGGGGGTTATAAAACTCATCTGAAAATGTTTGTGGGCAGTCTAGCAGGTAGCAAGACTCAGTAAATGGCATCATTAATAGTCTGTCCTTGGTTATTAAGAAGTGTGGCTTCTGCCTTCACCTAAGTTATTTCTGACTATTTCACCCAGCAAATCCACCTAACCCTCACAAACAAAACAAATCAGAAGGAAGGGGTGAGTAGCCAAGAGGATTAATGACACTGGGAAGGACGCTCATGGGCTGCCAAGAGAGGAGGTAGCTGAGCAAGTCCTCTGTGGCACAGATGTTGCCAGGAGGCATTACTGAGAGCTCGAAGCATCCCCAGCTCCACCCGGGCTGGCCGAGCGCCCTGCTTCTCACTTTTTCCTCAACCTCTCGGGCCCTGGCTGGGAGCCTCTTTCCTGGGAAACACAGATGGTTAGCATAGAAAATGCACTCTGGATTTGAGCTCGCCTAAGACAAGCCCTAAATCATTCTGCCCTAGGGAGCATAATGTCTTCTCTCTTCTCTCTCTTCTCTCACTCTCACTCTCACTCCCACTCTCACACACACACATAATATACCCTGCATAACTTCTGCATGCCTTTTATTCTCTGAGCTCATATCACTATAAAATGACAGCTAGTGATAGAGAATCAGGAAACACTTTATTACTTTCTTTTACCCTAATCAAGGTCTCAAACTCCCTTCCTAATCTGGGAGGCAGCCTTAAGCAAATTTATGGGAAATTTGGATCTGCTAACTGTTGGAATAAAAAAGACAAGTGTTTTTCTTGTTGTGTGGGTGTGTTTGCCTTCATAATCAACATTTATTCAGACCCAAGGCGGATGTGTCACCCCATGATGCATCACGAGGCAAATAACAGATCACCCTACATTTTATTTTCTGGCTCCCTGTAAGATGCACAAAATACTTTTTGTTGAGATCAAACAATATAGCTCTACTTGTTTTTTTCATTGTTAAAGGTTTTTTCATTACCATTTTAAAATAATACAAATTATAATTTTGTAAAAATCAAACAACACAAACGTATTAGGAGAGTCATATACAGAATGCTGGCCCAGTGTGGACCAGTTCCCTTCTCAACTACCTGCTCTGTCGCTTGGCCAAAGCTGGATGAGCCAATGCTGGAAACCTCTGTCTCCAAATGGCCAGTTGGATCCCCCCTTCTTGAAATCCAAAAGCTTGAATGGAAGCCGACTGCTGCTGAGACATCTTATATCCTCACCCTTGATAGAAGGCCTCCTATGTGCACACCTGGGCTGCTCAGTTCTGCTGCTCGCCCAGACCCCATGGCATCAGTTCTTCCCTGGATGCTACAGCCTGCTGCCAGAGGAACCTCTATGATTCAAGTGCATAGATGAGTGTACAAAACATCATATTCCTTATTACTCTATACCTGAGCTTAACTTTTAACTGAGCCATTACACACATTCATTATCACACACACACACCACTCCCACAATGCTCTGTGAAATATAAAACTAAAAAGTATTCAGTAAAAAAAAGTAAAAGTGGAGCCAGGTAGGGTGGTGTGCACCTGTAGTCCCGCTACTTGGGAGGCTGAGACAGGAGGAATACAGGTTTGAGATCAGCCTCAGCAACATAGTGAAGCTCTCTGCAACTTAGCAAGACCCTGATTCAAAATAAAAAAGCTACTGAGGATTTCATTCAGCGGTAGAATGCCCCTGGGTTCAATTTCCAGTACCAAAAACAAACAACAACAACAAAAATTAAGAGTGCCTCTGCCACAGACAAACTTCTTGAAGAGTGATGCTATTGTCATGGTTGGGATCTGCAATGTCTCCCAAAGGCTCATGTGTTGAAGACTTGGTCCCCAGGGCAGTCGTGCTCAGAGGTGGGGCTCTGGGGAAGTGACCGGATCCCGAGGGCTCGCCTGTCAGTGGGTTACTTTCACAGCTGCTGGTGTTTGAGGAGGTGGTGGAAACTGTAGGAGGTGGGACCTCCTCCGGGGCTGCGGGCTATGGGAGCTAGTGCTGGAAGAGTGTTTCTCCTCCCCAACCTCTTACTCAAGCTCTGCCTCTCTCTCTTTCTCTCTCTGCTTCCAGGCCACCATGAGCTGAGCAGCTTTCCTCCGCCTCCTCTCCGGCCCAAAGCACTGGAGCCAGCCAACCACAGACTAAGACTTCTGAAACTGTGAGCCAAAATGGGCACGTGGTTTTCAGTAGCTGTTAAAGCTACCATGTCATAGTGGGGAACACTGGTTGGAAAAGAATTTCCAAGACAAAGGGTAGAACTACAGAGGTTTGTTTCGGAAAGCAGGAAATACATATTCAAGGGAGAAGAGGTGAGAGATGCCTTTAGGAGTTCATGACTCCTCTTTTTAATTAATTAGTTAATTGATTAATTATTTATTGTGGTGCTGGGGATGGAATCCAGGGGCATTCTACCTCTGACCTACACCCCCCAGCCCTGTTTTTTAATTATTATTTTTTTTATTTTGAAACAGGGTCTCACTAAGTTGCAAAGGGTCTCACTAAGTAGCTGAGGCTGACCTCAAACCCACAATCCTTGTGTCTCAGCCTCCCAAGTACTGAGATTACAAACATGGGCCACCACACCCGGCCTTGACTTCTCTTTTATAGGAGGCTTTCATGAGGGGTGGGTAGGAGGCAGTACGTGAGGATGGTATCAGTTCAGCAGTCACAAGATGATTCAGGGTGTTTTGGGTCATCTCCCTTCAATGACATGTCAGGCTCTGTTATTTTGATTGTAATGCAGCAGGGCTTGTGATTGGAACATATCCTTGGGGTCACAACATGGCAGGTGAGGCTCATTGGGGTCTGCAGTCGGAACACTCATTCTTGGGGGCCCTGAAGCCTCCGTGGCCGCCTCCCAAGGTTTTAAGCAAGACATACAGCCCATATGCCAGAAGTTGTATTAGAACTTTTCACCTGCTATGTTTTATCTAACCCTATAATCTCCTTTAATGCTCACAATACTCCTGAGGCAAGCATTAATATCCCATTTTACAAATAAGAAAATCAAGACGAGAAGACTTCCATCCAGTCCGTCTACTCTCAAAGCTCCCAAACAGCCATGGAGATCAGTCATAGCCCCTAACTAAATGGGCCTCTCAATGAGAAAGATGAAGACAAAGTCCACACTTTCATCTGCAGCCTTTGTTTCACTCTGCCTGAGCCAGGGTATCGTGCACAGAAGCAGAAAGATGAAAGAAGCTTTTGCTTTCTTACCATTTTCTCTTAGCCATCTCAGAGCCATTTTATGCTTTTTTTTATTTCATTCAGAAAATAAGTTAATAATCAATGATTGCCTCCTAATTCTCTCTCTGGCTCCCTTTGATTAGTTCTTCTGCTTGTTAATCAACAGATACAGGCAGACAAAGAAAAAGGATGTCAAAATATTCTTTCGCTCTCTTTTCCTAACCCTTTTTGCTCATTTTTCTTTGCTCCCTTCTTTCTATCATAGGTGCTGATATTCCAGAAAGAAAGTAGCATTGGATGGGAGAGGAGGTTTGAAATCCAGCTTTTTAGCAGTTCTCAGACTTCTTTCTCTGCCCTCATTACTAAAGTTTTAGTGGGCACTGTAACATACATGTAATGTAGCCATGTGGAAAAGCTGAGATACTGGCAGAGTTTGCAGATGTGAATAGCTCTGTGCAAAGATGGAGTGTCAGGTGAAACCGCTGAGGTGGAATTCAGGTAAAGCATGTTCAATTTCCAGGTATGGCAGGAACTAGCTCTGAAACCAGGGTTCATCATGCAACTGTTTGAAGCTTGGCTTCCTCCTTCACCAAATGGAAACTGTAACTCATCCTTACCCTGCTCCCCCTCCCTAGCAGGTTGTTGTGAAAATTCAGTGAGACTGCCATGTGAAAATGCTTGGAGAAGGTTCAAAGCTATATAAATACATCACCATCATTATTCTTCAGCCTCAGTCCCACTACTCCTTAGGCTCACACTGTCCCTAAAATGTAGCCATTCTTTAAATTCAGATGGCAAGAAATAGCCTCAGAGGTTTCTTTCTTCCTTTTTCAATCCTTGGGTCAAATGAAAAGGAACTGGAGATATTCAGGAAAAAGTGTGTGGCACACAATAAATACCCCCAGCCCCACAGAGGAACCTTCCATATGGTAAGCTCAGAGCTGGCTCCCAGGAGGAGCAAAAGCAGGAGAAATGGCACCAGGTGTTCTTACCCTGCCTAGGCCAATCTGGTCCCAGGAACTGTCAGGCCAACCTCCTTTCTGGAACACTTTTTTTTTTTTTTTTTTTCAGGGAGATGGGTACTGGAGATTGAACCCAGGGGCACTCTACCTCTGAACTACTTCCCCTCAACCCTTTATTTTTTAATTTTGAAACAGGGTCTCCCTAAGTTGCAGAGGGCCTCACTAAGTTGCTAAGACTGGCCTCAAACCTGTGATCCTCCTGTCTCAGCCTCCCAAGTACTGGGATTACAGCTGTGCACCACCACGTCCAGCTAGGATCACGCCCATAAACTATTAACTCCAAGGAGCCTACATGCTGCCACTTATTTCCCTGTAGCCCAGTGGTCCTGGGCTCAATTACTCTACAGAGGTGAGATGGCAAGTAATAACGATTTCAAACATGTGCCAGTCCCAGGGAGATTTCCCCTTGCTAACTCCCCAGAGTTCTTCCAGCTGCAGGAAGCCATGTAGTACAGGTCTAATATTCCTTATCTGACATGCTTGGCACCAGAAGTGTTTCAGATTTTGGATTTTGAGGGGGTTGGGGAATATTTGCATACACATACTGAGATATCTTGGGGATGAGACCCAAGTCTAACCATCACAACATTCACTTATGCTTCATACACACCTTACACACACATCCTGAGGGTAATTTCATGCAATATTTTTAGTGCACTTGCTTTTGATTGCAACCAGTCACAGGAGGCCAGGGGTAGGATTTGCTCCTTGTGGTACCAACTCAGCATTCAGAATTTTTGGAGTTTGGAGCATTTGGGATTTTCAAATTAGGAATGTCCTACCTGTATTGTGGTTAACCTAACTTTGGACTTCTGGCAGAGTAGTCAGAGTTCCTCTTCTGTTACATAGCCACATCAGCTCTCACAATGTTCCAGTTGTCCCATCAAGGAAGTTGGGGAATAACATCTCCGGGGCAAGAGATGGACGGGTGTTAAAGATGAAGTGGGTGGAAAGCTCCCAGCATGGTATGTAAAGCCCACTGGAACTGTTAAATTGTGTCCTGGGAGGCACCAATGGGAGCAGCCCAGTTCTATGTGATGTAAGAGGAAAATTTCAATTTCTCCACAAAATGGGGGGGGGGGGACAGGGAGAAAGGAAAGAGAGGAAAGCTAGATGGATGAAGGAGAGCAATGTGATACCCCCTCAAGAAGACCCTCGGAGCTTCAACACATGGTATCTTTGATCCAAATGCAAGGAAGGGGCCCTTTATTAAAGTGGAACTTCACACTCCTGTCCATGTGTGTCAGAAGCAGGAAGTGGACGCAGAGAGACAAGGCTGAAGGACAAAGCTATGGGGACTCAGAGGCCATGGAAGAGGAATCTGGATCAAGCCTGCCTGGATCTCAGAGGAGCAGGGAGGCTTCATCTGGCAATAGGACTCGTTATTACTGTGCTCATTCTCATCAGCAAATGCTATGGATTGTCTGTCTGCAGGTGTAGAAAACTGGTTGTAGGTGGTGAAACTCAGGGTTCAGGAAGCTAGCATATGCTGAACCAAGTACTGAAGAACTGGCTGGCTTTCCACCCACCTCACTGTGGAAACACGAAGCTACCTCTGTCTTCGCTATTCCCCATCATTACATGGCCCTAAGGTTCCCTTCATATTGTTTATTTGCTTGCTTGTTTGTTTGTTTGTGTACTGGGCATGGAATCCAGGGGCATTCTAGCACTGAGCTACACCCCCAGCCCTATTTATTTATTTATTTATTTTTAATTTTCATTATGAGACAGGGTCTCACAAAATTCCCAAGGATCCTGCCGTCTCAGCCTCCCAGGGACTGGGATTACGGGTGTGCACCACCGTGCCCTGGCTTGCCTTGTCACATTCTTGCCAACCACTTTTCAGCCTGACAACGGTCTTTGCCTGGGTGGGAGTCCCCCCCTGGCCTCCCACCTGGACTGCTCAGGATTCAGAGGCTGCTCATCTGCACTGCAGGGAGCCCCCAGCCATAAATTACTCACCTACTGGCCATCATTTTAATGTAAATGGATTTTAAAAAGCAGCAAAGGAATATATTTTCATTTGGAGTTAAAGCATCCATTTTTTATGTGAGTTTGAGTCTGATCTAGAGAGATGGCAGAAGAATGGCTCCGAGCTAATACAGTTAATGATTATGATGGAGATCCATGGAGAAGCCATATCTCACTCCCGGCCACCTCCATCCCGGCTCCTCTGCCTGCAGTCCTTTTATTTTGCACATCCACTTCCATTAACACCCAGCACAGATGATGAAACCATTATGATAATATC
>PVLC010041636.1:0-13203 GCA_004027655.1 Graphiurus murinus | reverse complement strand
AAAAAAAAAAAATAAGTACTAGAAACAAAGGGTTCTTGTGTGTGTGTGTGGAGCTGGGGACTGAACCCAGGGGCACTGTACCTCCACACTATATTCCCAGCCCACTGGGTCTTTCTAAGTTGCTGAGGCTGGCTTCAAAAACGTGTGATCCTCTCATGCTAGCCTCTCAAGTACTGGGATTACAGTTGTGTACCACCACACTTGGTTTAGAGTGCTTTGTTTTAAGATGTATGTAGCCGGGTGTGGGGGTGCACGCTTGTAATCTCAGTACTTGGGAGTCTGAGACTGGAGGATTCAGGTGTGAAGCCAGCCTCAGCTGCTTGGTAAGGCTCTCCAGAACTTAGTGAGACCCTGTTTAAAAAATGAATAATAAAAAATAGGACTGGGGGTATAGCTCATAGGTAAAATGCCCCTGGGTTCAAGCCCCAGTACTGCCCCCCCTCCAAAAAAAGATGTCACCAAAATAATATTTAATATAGTAGAATTAGCATTGATATTTAAGAGGCTACAAAAGGCCGGGCATGGTGGCGCACACTTGTAATCCCAGTACTTGGGAGGCTGAGACCGGAGGATTTGGGTTCACAGCCAGCCTCAGCTACTTAGTGAGGTTCTCTGCAACTTAGTGAGACCCTGTTTCAAAAAAATAAAAATTGGACTGGGGATGTAGCTTGGAGGTAGAATGCCCTGGGTTCAATCCCCAGTATCACAAAAACAAACTAAAAACAAGAGGCTACAAAAGTCTTATTCTCTAAATTTACTTTGAGATAGGATCTGAATTAGTTCAACCTAAGATGGAACAAGTTTATACTATATGTGTTTAATTAAAAGTTAGCTTGATATTCAATGTTTGGTTTTTTTTATTTAGAAAAACCTGTTGTAGCTGGGCATGGTGGCACATGTCTGCAATCCCAGTACTTGAGAGGCTGAGAAAGGAGGATCCCAGGCTCAAGCCAGCATCTGCAACTGAAGGATAGGAGGATAGGAGATAGGAGGATCAAAGGCTCAAGGTTGAGCCAGGTGTGGTGGCGCACACTTGTAATCCCAGCATTTGGGAGGCTGAGACCGGAGGATTTGGGTTCGTGGCCAGCCTCAGCTACCTAGTGAGGCATTCCACAACTTAGTGAGACCCTGTTTCAAAATAAAGAATAAAAAAATAGAGCTGGGGGTATAGCTCAGAGGTAGAATGCCCCTGAGTTCAATCCCCAGTACCACAAAAAAAAAAAAGAAAAAAAAAAAAAAGAAAAGGCTCAAGGTCAGTATCAGCAACTAGAGGCTGAGACAGGATGATTACAGGTTTGATGATAGCCTCAGCAATTTAGCAAGGCCCTCTGCAAATTGAGACCCTGTTTCAAAATAAAAAACCTAGTCAGGTGTGGTTCACACATCTGTAATCCCAGTACTTGGGAGACTGAGACAGGAGAATTGCAGGTTCAAAGACAGCCTTAGCAAGTAGCAAGGCTCTCATCACCTAGTGAGACCCTGTTTCAAAATAAAAAATAAAACTGGGTTGGGGTTGTAGCTCAGAGGTAGAATGCTTCTGGGTTCAATCCCAGTACCACAAACCCCAGGACCACAAAAATAAAACGAGCAAAATAAAAAATAAAATAGGGTGAGGTATAACTCAGAGGTAGAATGCCTCTGGGTTCAATCCCAATACCATACACACAAAAAGGTCTGAGGGTATAGCTTGGAAGTGTAATGCCCCTGGCTTCAATCCCCAGCACCAAGACCAAAAAAAAAAAGAAAAGAAAAAATGTGTTAGTTAGATTGTGTTCTTAGATATACACTAGGCAGAGTGAACTTCTGGAGTATAAAATTCTTCATTCTCTGAGTCTGTAAGAACTTTTAATGAAAGAGGGACAAAAAAGCCGGGCATGGTGGCGTACGCTTGTAATCCCAGTACTTGGGAGGCTGAGATAGGAGGATCACAGGTTCGAGGACAGCCTCAACAAGTAGTGAGACTCATCAACCCAGTGAGACCCTGTTTCCAAATAAGAAATAAAATCGGGCTGGGGGTGTAGCTCAAAAGTAGAATGCCTCTGGGTTCAATCCCCAGTACAACAATAACAAACAAACAAATAAAAAAGAGGGACACAAGGATTAAGACACCTGTTTCTGAGGGAAAAAAACTTATTTTTTCCATAGATCCCTATACTGAGACTTTATGATTAATTACCATTGAGACAGGAAATTCGCAGAGAAATGTTGCAGCTTTTCTGTGCTACTTACTTACTCATAGCTATAAATGCAAAAGTAAAAAGAAAACATTCAGTTGCTACGTGATAAAAGACTTTCTACAATGATTTTAACTTTTTTTTTTTTGCAGTACTGGGGATTGAATTCAGGGGCATTCTACCTCCGAGCTATACCCCCAGCCCTATTTTTTATTCTTTATTTTGAAACAGGGTCTCCCTAAGTTGCAGAGTGCCTCACTAGGTAGCTGAGGCTGGCCGAGAACCAGGATCCTCCAGTCTCAGCCTCCCAAATGCTGGGAATGGAACTTTCAGGTAATTGTGGAGTATGCCATTGGTTATCTAGAATGAAATAATTTTTTTTTTTTTTTGGTGGCACTGGGGATTGAACCCAGGGGCTTTCTACCTCTGAGCTACATCCCTAGTCCTATTTTTAATTCTTTATTTTGAAACAGGGTCTCACTAAGTTGCAGAGGACCTTACTAAGTAGCTGAGGCTGGCCAGGAACCCAGATCCTCCTGTCTCAGCCTCCCAAGTACTGGGCTTACAAGCTTGAGCCACTACACCAGCCCAGCCTGAAAGAATGTTTAATGTATCATTTTATACTGAAACAGTGGTTCCTACTGCTGACTACTGTAAAATACTTTATGAATAGTTGCACTGATGCCTAAGACCCACCTCAGACCAAATAATTTCTGGGGGAAGGCACAGTCTTTTTTTTTTTTTAATGGTACTGGGAATTGAACCTAGGGGCATTCTATCTCTGAGCTATACCCCTAGTTCTTTTTTTCTAATTCTTTTTTTTTTTTTTTTTTTTTTTTTTTTGCGGTACTGGGGATTGAACTCAGGGGCGTTCTACCTCTGAGCTATACCCCCAGCCCTAGTTTTTATTTTTTTATTTTGAAACCAGGTCTCACTAAGTTGTGGAGTGCCTCACTAGGTAGCTGAGGCTGGCTGCGAACCCGGATCCTCCGGTCTCAGCCTCCCGAATGCTGGGATTACAAGCGTGCGCCACCATGCCCGGCCCTTTTTTTCTAATTCTTTATTTTGAAACAGGGTCTCACTAAAGTGGCAGAGAGCCTCACTAAGTAGCTAAAGCTGGCCGTGAACTTGGATCCTCTGGTCTTAGCCTCTCAAGTACTTTCGGTCTTTTTTTAAAAGAAGCTCCCCAGGAGATTCTAAGATGACACCTCAGTTAAGAATCTTAATTTAAACCGGGTGTGCTGGCGCATGCTTGTAATCCCAGTATTCGGGAGGCTAAGACTGGAGGATCCGGGTTCGCGGTCAATCTCACCTACCTAGTGAGGTACTCCACAACTTAGTGAGACTCGGTTTCAAAATAAAGAATAAAAAATAGGGCTGGGGGTATAGCTCAGAGGTAGAATGCCCCTGAGTTCAATCCCCAGTAACGCAAAAAAAAGGAATCTTAATTTAGGAGAATCTTAAGAATCTTAACTTAGAATAGGAAAACTCAAGAGAGTATTGACACTTTAACATTACATTGTTATTTAAAAGATGACAATAAGTTAAGGCTGAGATAGAAAGATTGCAAGTTTGAGGCCACCCTTAACAATTTAGTGAGTCTCTCAGGGACTTAGCAAGACCCTGTTTCAAAATTTAAAAAATTTAATGAATAGGGCTGGAGGTGTAGTTCAGAGGTAGAATATCCCTGGGTTCAATCCCCAATACCAAAAAACAAGAACAACCTATTTACAAAAGCAAAACCTATTTACTTTTCTGACTGTCATTAGTTCAAACTAAGATTTAAAATGAAACAATTTTATACTTTTGGGGGGGGTACTGGGGATTGAACCCAGGGGCATTCTACCTCTGAGCTACATCCTAGCCTTTTTATTTTGAAACAGTCTAAGTTGCTGGGTTGGCCTCAAACCTGCAATCCTCTTGTCTCAGCCTCCCAAGTACTGGGATTATAGGTAGGTGCTACCATACCTGGTTTATCTAGTTTTGTGTGTGTGTGTTACTGGGGATTGAACTCAGGGTGTTCTATCTCTGATCTACACCCCCAGCACTTTTCATTTTGAAACAGGGTCTAAGTTGCTGACACTGGCCTCAAACCTACAATTCGCTTGTCTCAGACTCAAACAGGTTAATTCTAATTGTAACTTTTAAAAAAAGGCCAGATTAAGAAACAAAAGTGCTCCTAAACTACTGGGGTGGTTAGGGGTGGAAAGGGGAAGGGATATATTATTTTTTAGACTTCTTTTTACAAAGCATTTAGGAAAAAGAAATATTCTCACACTTCATTACACTTATTTTCATAATATCTAAAAATGATACCAAAAAATCCAAATCTGAAAATGCTATCTAAGGTAAAATCTGTTGTAAATTCTAGCTTATAGAGAACGTTACAGGGTAGACATGGTCGATGATACAGGAAGTGCAGTTATGCTCTAGAAACCTTTTAACGGAAGAGGGAAACGTTAAGTTTGAGGCCTCCTACCAGTTGGCAGACATGGCCACCCTTCTCCATCTCTAACCCCCATCTAACTAACATTGTGGGATGCCTGATAAAGCCACAGTGTTAGGCCAACAGTGTGGTGAATGCTAACAGTGAATGTAAATTGCTAATGGACCTTAAAAAAAAAAAAAAGAACCCTGTGATGGAAAGGAAAAGATTCTCCTTAGTCCATTAAAAAAAATAAAAATCACTTTATTTTTTCCTGCAGTACCGAGGAGTGGATCCAGGGGAGCTTTACCAGACTTATATCCCCTTTTAAAATTTTACTTTGAGATAGGATCTCACTGAATTGCCACAGCTGGCTGGAATTTGTGATCCTCTTGCTCGGCCTTCTGAGTAGCTAGGATCACAGGCATGTGCCACCAGGCCTGGCTAATAACTGCATTTCTGACAGAAAAAGTAAGGTACTCAAAGGACAGGAGAAAGCTGGAAAATCACAATGTTAGTAGAGACTTAGAATACAGTAAAGAATGATTATAACTTCTGAATATGAGTGAATCAACACTTCCTTTGCCAAGGAATTATACTTCCATGAATACATTACCCATGTGGACTAATGAAACTCTGCTTAAAGTGCCTAGAGTTTTCCAGAAGTAATAAAACATACATGCATAATTGATTTGTAACTAGGGAAGAAATGAACTAGAAAAATTTAAAAGAATAACTGATAACACTATAAACAACATTATTCCAACTAATTCCTCCCTTTCTCCCCAAAATAAAAAAATCCTACTGGTAAAGGGAAAGAAGTATAAGTAAAATCAATTAATAATCCTGAAACTGATTTTTGCTTCAAATACTTCTTCCTCCACTCTGCCTAAGCAGGTTTGATAGCAACATCTTTCCTTTTCTAGGGAGAATAATACTTTCTGGTTATATCCTATAGCTACTATTATAATGAATAAACATTATATTCAAGGCCTTGTGCTAAGTGCTTTATATACATTATCTTTATGCTCACTGTGACTAATGTATTATTTTCACTTCCATTTTAGAGATGAGGAAAAAATTTAGAGTGAGGATACACAACTAGCAAATGGTATTACATGAAGGTCAAAAAGCCAGGTCTGACTCTGTAGCCTGTGCTGGTAACTACAAACTGGAGCAGTATTTTTCTTAGCCTTCTCAAAGGATTGAAGTTCACAAACTCTGTGGAATACATAAACAGGGAGCACAGGAAGTGGTATAGCAGCACTTTATATTTTATCAAGATAGGAGCACCTGCACTGCTTTTTAAACCAAAGGAGAAAATCTGAAATCAGGTAAGACCCCTAACTCTTATCTGGCCGTTATTACTAAAATGGACAAGTTGGTCAAACACCACCTACAGATTATAGTAAATAAATCACTTTGGTTCAATGGTAGGGAGGACATTATGCAATATTTCCCAGCATAGCCCTGGCCAGGATATTTTATAGCCAAGGCACTTGGGCCCCTCCTCCCCAGCTAGACAGCCTGGCTCCTTCGCATTCCCCTCAGGAGATAGGGTGGAAGCACACAGCTCCACTTTCTAAGGCATAGAGGGCAGCTGAAAGTCCTGCTTGGCCTCTCTGGGCAACCACAGGCGCCAATAAATCAGCCACAGGCGATTCTCTCATCCCCTTCCCGGCCTGAAGTGGGAGCAAGATATAATGCAAAAGAGCACTGACTAGACTTGGAAGATAAGGAATCTAGGCTTAAATTCCTCTGTAAATGACCAAATCACTATAGTCAGGTAAATCTCTCTGAGCCCATTTCCTTAACCTTGTAATATGTTTGTAACACGGAGAGAGCTCTACCTTCTTTTTTGGTAAGAATTCAAAATTTATCTATGAGCTGCCCCCCCACACACACACTTGTAATCCCAGTACCTGGGAGGCTGAGACAGGAGGGTCACAGGTTTGGAGCCAGCCTCAGATACTTAGTGATGCCCTCCACAACTTAGTGAGACCCTGTTTCAAAATAAAGCATAAAAAAATAGGGCTGGGGGTGTAGCTCGGAGGTAGAATGCCCCTAGGCTCAATCCCCAGAACCACACACAAAAACAGAAAAACAAAAAACACACGTGGAGCCGGGCATGGTGGTGCAGGCTTGTAATCCCAGCATTTGGGAGGCTGAGACTGGAGGACCTGGGTTCACTGCCAGCCTCAGCTACCTAGTGAGGCACTCCGAAACTTAGTAAGACCCTGTTTCAAAAAAAAAAAAAAAAAAAAATAGGGCTGGGGGTGTGGCTGGAAGGTAGAATGCTCCTGAGTTCAATCCCCAGTACCGCAAAACAAACAAAAAAGCACGTGGTATGAGGATTTGGTCAAACTTAAGCAGAATCCATCTCCACTATATTAAAAAAAAAAAAAATTAGGGGTAGAATTGGGTAAAAAGGCATAGTAGGTCTTATAGGTCCCATTCCCAGACTTTCTTGCTGACCATTCCTTAATGTTTCTCTGCTTCTTGACTTCGTCTCAGCCATCAGAACTAGTCTATTTCATGTCTATCCCATCAGTACTCTAACAGGATTCATAGTTCACCCTTAACTAAAACATGTCTGGATTGCTAAACAGACTGTTGCCTTAAATAAGGAAGCAACCAATGCAGCAACTGTTTGTTATTCTTACAGAGAATAGGGCTGAATATTGGGGGGGGGGGGAGGCTGCAGGGGAAATGAGCTTTTGGCTCCAAAACATATTATACATAACCTAGCCCACCTAGAAACAGTACAATCCCCACTATTCCAGAGTCATCTCACTGGTCAAGTCTGATTTCTCAATGAACCTGAGAAATCCTTCAAACCAAATGTAATCACCTCTGGTAAATACATTCTCCACAGTGCAGGTTAAACTAGCACAGCAGTCCTGACACAGTAGAGAGTACAATGATCAAGGTGTCCGAAGCTCTGAAGTCCAGCTATCAAGACGTGTAGGCCCTTGACCAAACAACATCATGCCCTTTGCTTTGGGCCTGGTGTCTTCATCTGTAATACTAGAAGGATGAATTTGGATTTTTCCGTTTCTTTTTGTTGTACTGTGACTGAACCTAGGGTCCGTGGATGTTAGTCAAGCGCTCTACCTCTGATCTACATCAGCTCTTCCCCAGCCCTGAACTAGATTTTATATAAGGCCACTCTCAGCTCTAAAGTTCGATATTCCAAAGTGCACTTCATAAACTTTACAGACTCCCGAGAGTCAACAGCTCTGCCAAAAGGATTCGAGTGTCAAGAGAAAGAATGCCAAATTTAGTCCTGGGGTGGGGTGGGGGGAGTTACAAGCATTAATTTATAAATTATGCCAGCTAACGCCAGGTTCCAGGTACAGCGCTTTGTGTTGCCTAAGCAACTGATAACAGCTTGATTTCTCCAAAGGAGTGCTAGGGAGGCGATAAGATGGGGCTCACTTTGAAAAACAAACAAACAAAAAAACAAAAACCGAAAAACACAACAAAACAAAACCCGGAATTTGCTCAGAAGGATGTAAACATTTGGAAAATAAAAGGAATTATTGGGGTTGGGGAACTCCCTGCCCTAGAAACTGGGTAATCACAAACTGGGAAAGGGGAAGGGACAGAGGCCGCCGCGTCTTTCGCAGCCAGTCTCTGGGGGCCCGCCCGCTTGTTAGAGGGGTCGGCCTGGCCGCCGGGGAGACGCCTCCGGAGCGTCGGGGCTAGCAGCACCGGGTCGCACCCAGGCCCGCAGCAACGAGAGCTCCAAGCCATCGCGGCGCCGCTCCGCCTGCGTCAGGCCCTGGCGGCGGGCAGCTTTGGTCATTCTCCGCCCAGCGCTCACTCGCGGTTGCCATTTTTCTCCTGTGCCCTGACGCCTCAAACGGACCAAAAACACCCTCTCCCCCAGCTACTTGCATCTGTCCCGCGACGGGTGCAGCTGCAGCCGCCGCCCGGGTGGCTCGCGGCGGGAGGGACTGAGCCCGGAGCAGCCCAGAAGGGCTGGGCCGCGACGCTTACCCAGACGCCGCCGCGGCGGCGGGCTGGCTCTCCGTGCGGGAGGGGCGGGCTCCCGCGCCGCGCAAGGCACGCGGCGGCGCCGGCTCACGCACCCGGCGGCCCGCTCTCGCGCGGCTTCCCGCGCCGGCCGCCGCGCGCAGGGCCCACGTGACCGTGAGCCTGCTAGCTGGGGAACCAGCCGTGTGCGTGCGTGCGTGCGTGCGTGCGTACGTGCGCGCCTGCCGGCCCGAGTGGTCAGACGGGGGTCTGCTCCCGCTCCTGGGCGCCGACGCCACGGTCCCCAGTCGTGACTCTGTAGGCGGAAGCTTGGGGACAAGCCTGAGCGTCACGGGCTCCCTCCACACAACCGCGTGACCCGGGGACTTTCCCCAGGGTGTGCAAAAGCACGAACACCCCCTCAGTTCTGGGGTGGGGGCGGGGAACGATGCGCCCGCGTGTTCGGCGGGAGAGGAGTGACGGCGCGGGGCCAGCGAGGCCGAGCCGCGGGAGCCTGGGAGGGCAGCGGGGTGGAGCATGGCGGGGGAAGTGACTCAGGGCCAGAGGCGGACAGGACCACGGAAGGCAGGGTGGGGGGAGCGCGGGGAGTGGGCGACCCTGAGCGGACCCGCCGCCGACTGGACGCGGCAGGAGTGCCGGCGCCCCAGAACGCCCGGGGCGCACCGCGAGGGAGGGCGCTGCCGGGCAGGGGTCTGACATCTGGGCGGAGTGGGAAAGCATCGTCCTGCCCACGGAGAGTCGGGAGGAGCCCGGTCCCATCCAGCTGTGCAAACAGGAGGAGGAGGTCCAAGCCTGCCCTCGGGAGAGGGGCGAGTGGGGTGGTCAGGCCGCCGCCGCGCCGGCCCCCGCGGTGCGGGTCGTGCCAGCCTCCTCGGAGCCCGACGCAGAAACTTGTTGCAACAAACAGGCGACCGCGGGTGCCCCTAGCAGCCAGCGGCGGAGTGGGTGGGCGGGCGAGAGGGAGGGGAAGGCTGGCGGACGCCGCAGCGAACTGGTGGGCAGACCCGGAGTCGCCGCGTAAGCGGGGCCGGCTCAGTGCGGTGCGGCAGGCGCGGCTGTGCGGCAGCGGAAGTCCTTTGTTGCAGCACAGTCCCTGGCAGAGCCAGAGTCTCTCCGCGCAGCCGGAGCGCCGAGCCCCGCCGCCACTGCAGCCCGCGGGCCCTTCGCCTTCGCCCGCCTTTCCCGCGCCCGATTTGCCTTAAACTCCCTAAAATCTCCGCAGCCCGGCTTCCTGCTGCGGCGGGTGAGTATTTGCCAGTTGTGGGGCTATTTGCGCAACTTTGGCCCGGGCCGGAGGGCGGCGGGCCGCGGGCCTGGCGGAGTGCGGGGCCAGAGCGGCGCCGACCCGTGCGGGGAGCCGGAGCGCTGCGGACGCGCTGGGAGGACTCGGCGACTGGCGGCTGCCGGGCCGCCTGCTCCATGCCGGCGCTCCGGGTCCCGGGCGTGCGGCCTCCCCGGGTTGGAGGCGAAGCCCCGGAGGAGACTAGTTCCCAAATTAGTTATCTTTCCCCCTTCTTTCTCTGGCTTTATTTTATTTTTTTTTTCGAGGGGGGAGGGGAGGTATAGACGGGAGGCGGGAGGACACGGTTGATTGACGGGCCCCGAGCCCGCTTCTCTCAACTTACAGCTGCGGCTCCTCGGCGGGTGGGAGGGGAAGTGTCCCGGAGCCCGAGGCCGCAGACTTGGGCGCGCTCGGAGGGAGGAGGCGTAAGCGCCGTGCAAATTCTTGCTACGCTCTTTCCCACCCCCTCTCGCCGGCACACACGCTTTTTGTTCAGTAAAAAGTGGTAGGTCTGGGACTTGGGAATTTTCAGTGGAAAAGCTCTTCTGTTTCCTGGGGAGAAAGTGCTTTCGCCTCCGGTGGTGGGCACTTGCTAGAACTTCAGCTACCTTCGGTGGATGTGTTTGCTGTAGATCCGGAGTCGTTACCACTGAAGAGTGCAGACCTGGGTGTGAGCTGAGCTACTGCTGCGTCTCCCTTTCCACCTAAGCAACGCATCCACATGATCTGAAGGGTTGACATTTTCCAAGTTGGGTGCGTCAGGAAGAGGTTGATGAAAGTCCTTGCTTTCTGGAGATAGGGCATGTGTATGTGTGTGATACTATTCCTAAATCGAGTTTCAGTGTGGTAGGAAAGTACATGCAGACTCTGCATTGGCCAAAAGTGTATTTCCATATCGTATGTGTCACGCCGGGAACAGTTTTCCCTTAGTCGCTCGAGCTCAAAGGAGCGGTGCGAAGCTTTTTGAGGCAACTTAGAGTGGATTTCTCCAGCTAAAAGTTGAGGCACTCTGAAGCAGATTTGGTAAAGGATGAAGTTAGGACTTCAAAGCAGTCACAGCCTCCTGTAAAACGGAGAAATTAGATTTCTCTGAAATTTTGTCAGTGCAAATGGATACGATGTGGAGAAATGAAGAGATACCGAAAGATGAAGCTTGAGTGATGGCTGGCCATCATTTGCTCAGAACATTAAAACTTTACTTTTGAGTCACTTGCTAGATATCTAATAAAATCTCGATAATAACTGAATAGCTTTGCGACCTATATGGGGCTGGGGCTTCCTCCTCTTAAAGAAACAGAGGAAATTGAAGCATAGTGGAGGTGAAAGGCTTTTTCAAAGGCTAATAAACTACGTTTACAGGAAGCCTTCAGTTAACATCTTATACTCGTTTTAGCAGCAAGAATTCTCCACCAAGACCAAATTTTCAGCCGGGTGTGGTGGCACACACCTGCAATCCTAGTACTGAGGAGACTGAGACAGGAGGATCATGGGTTCAAGACCAGCCTCGTCCCCCCCCCCCCAAAAAAAAGCTGGAGGTAGAATACCTCTGGGTTTAATCCTCAGCCCCCATCCCATCAAATTTTCATGGTATTCAATAACTCAGTTGGAGCAGCCTTTCTGTTCTTCTCACCTATATGTAACATGATGGCATATTCTTTTGGTGGTTTAGTGAGGATGGTGCATGATCAGAGAAAAAAGAACCCATGTTTTAACCAGGACCTTAGCAGGATGTGAGCACAGTCACAGCTACTTGCTCTTGACCTTGTGCTTTGATTTCACTTCAACACTGCTAAATTTTGTATGGCTTCCTCATTCTCTTTTGCCAGGCTCTGGGGAAGACACAGTTTATGGACCTTTCTCAAAGTGTCTCCATGTTCTTTGCAGTACTATTTCTCTTTTCTAATATGCAAGATAAAAGAAGTAATTGCTTTCAGACCTGTCCTCTAGCCAGGAAAGACACTAAGCCTTTGCTGTTAACCTTCTGGCCCACAGGGAAAGAAACTATTTGGGACAGAAATGTAGAACATTTTTCTTGTTTGTTTGTTTATTGTGTGGTACTATGGATTGAACCCAGGGGTGTTCCACCGCTGAGCTACATCCCCAGCTCTTTTTATTTTTTGTTTTGAAACAGGGTCTTGCTAGGTTGCTAAGTTGCTGAGGTTGATTTTGAACCTGCCATCCTTTTTCAGCCTCCCAAGTACTGGTATTATAGGCGTGCACCACTACACCTGGCTAGATTTTTATTTTTAAACCATAGTCTTCCAAAGTAAATGAAGGTATATTTAACAAACATCTGCTTGAGAGGTCACTTTGATTTCTCAAATGTTTTCTCCTGATACTTTCTTGTGCTACTATCTCTTAGGATAAAATAGTGTAATTGCTTTGTTTTTCTTAGACTCTAATGTGAACCAAATTAAGTTAGTCATGTCTATTCTCAAAATAGAAATGATTTTAAAGTCCATGCTCTTTGTAAAAATTCATCTTATACTGAAATATATAAAATACAGAAATGAAAGACATTCTGATTCCTACTCCCCAGAGGTAATCAGTGTAAACAATTACTTTTTTTTTTTTTTTTTTTTTTTTGCGGTACTGGGGATTGAACTCAGGGGCATTCTACCTCTGAGCTGTACCCCCAGCCCTATTTTTTATTCTTTATTTTGAAACCAAGTCTCACTAAGTTGCAGAGTGCCTCACTAGGTAGCTGAGGCTGGCCTCGAACCCGGATCCTCCGGTTTCAGCCTCCCGAATGCTAGGATTACAAGCGTGCACCACCACGCCCGGCTAATTACTTTTATTTATTTATTTATTTATTTATTTATTTATTTATTTATTTATTTGTACTAGAGATTGAACACAGGGGCATTCTACCTCCACACTAGCCCCCAGGCCTATTTTTTTATTCTTGAAACGGTCTCACTGAGTTGATGAGTCTCACTACTTGCTGAGGCTGTCCTTGAACCTGTCTCAGGCTTCCATGTACTGGGATTGCAGGCCTATGCCACCATGCCCAGTAATTCCTTGGTTGTTTTTTTATTTGTTTGTTTGTTTGCTTGTGGTACTAGGGATTGCACCAGAGGCATTCTACCCCTGAGCTACACCCCCAGCCTTATTTTTTTATTATTTATTTTGAAACAGGGTCTCATTAAGTTGTAGAAGGCCTCACTAAGTAGCTGAGGCTGGCCAAGAACCCATGGTCCTCCTGTTTCAGCCTCCCAAGGATTACAAGCATGTGCTATCATGGCTGGGGCTAATTCTTTGGTGGTTTTTTTTTTTTTTTTGCAGTACTGGGGATGGAACCCAGGGGCATTCTACCTCCGAGC
>PVLC010041634.1:0-13291 GCA_004027655.1 Graphiurus murinus | reverse complement strand
AAAAAAAAAAAAAAAAGAAATTGCAATAATGGAGGCAGCAGATGGAGTTGGGCCAGTGGCTGCCTGGATGGAGCAGGCCAAGCAAAACGTGGAATAACTGTGAGGAAAGTTGCTAGCTATGAGTCATGGAGCCAGGCTAGAAGAGGCAGTAAACCACCCATTACAATCAGCCAGGCCACAGGGGCAGAGCTGCAAGGCCCCTTGGATATCACATCTCACCACCATATGCCTTGGATGCCAGAAGTGGAGCTGCACAATCAAATGCTTACCCTGCTGGATTTTGTTACTCTTTTGGCCCCATCCCTTCTTTCTATGGCCCTATTCTTCTCTTTAGGAATGCAAATGTTTACTCTTTTCCATCATATATTGGATGCATGTAACTTGATTTTTATTTCGATCCTCATTGTCTTTTACAGGAGCTCACAAGAGTTCACCTTGAGTCTCAAAGGAGATTTTGGACTCTGGGACTTTTCAGCAATGCTGGGACTGTTAATACTGGAAACTCTTGGAGACAACTAAATGCATTTTGCACTCTGAGCTGGGCATGGGCTCTTTAGGGGCCAGGGACAGAATGTTGTAGTTAGATATAAAATGTCCCTTTAAGAGCTCATTTATTACCGTTTGGAGTTGATATAATTGAATCATGAGGGTTGTAATCCCAGCAGTGGCTAAATACATTATAAAAAATTTATCTGTGTGGTGACTCAGGCAGGTAGAGTGTGGTTGGATGTGGGTCTCTGGGGATGTGGCCTTGGGGGTTATATAAATGGTTCCTCCTTCACCTACTCACTCTATCTTGCTTCTGGCCTTCATGATGTGAACACAGCCCATGTGCTCTTCCTCTCTCTGCTTTCTGCCACGGTCCTCTGAAATTTGCAGTTCCTGGACTCACATGGACTAAACTCTGAAACTGTAAGAAAATAAATCTTCTTTCCTCTAAGTTAAGAGGTCAGGTCTTTAGATTATGGCTGTGACAATGCTGACCAGAACATCTCTCTCTCTCTCTCTCTCTCTCTCTCTCTCTCCTTACTTTTTGGCACTTAAAAGATATTCCTTTCTGACACTTAGAAGATATGCTAGGCTCATCGTGTATATTTCCTGACCCAGACTTAGAGTCAGTCATTTCTCTAAGAAGTCCCGGATCCTCTTGTTAGAAAACAGTGGTATTGGAAACCAAGATCTGGGTGTTAGGTATACTTTTTGCTACCAAGGCATTTTTTTTAAGTCTCTCTAACATGATAAACATCTTTCTTTTCACATGCAAGTAATGCATATGTGGTTAAGTCATAAGAAAATATCCCAACGTTGGGACCTTAAACGTTGGCATTCCCTAATCTGCTTCCTATACAATACTGACACAGACAAATTAATGCTCAGTGTCAGAGTTTGAGCTCCTTTAAAAAACGGGTGGCATATTAAAGTTTTGTCTTTTTGATTCAGAATGTGCCCCAAGGATAGCAATAGCATAAAATTTGGAAATCACCCTTACTCTGGATCTCTTATACAAGTACATTGGAATTCTCCACATACTTTTCTTCATTACTTCTTGCTCAATATTGGTTTCCTTTACATGCCTCTGAGCTCCCATTTGCTACAGCACTTCCAATTTTGTAACTCCAAATATTGGCTTTTTGATCCTTGAATATTTTTCTTCACTTACAATCTTTCCCCTATCATTTACAGTTCATATGGAACCCATTTCTTATTATCAGCTTTCTTTGCTGTACTCTTCCTCTGAATGCTCCACTTGTTTATCGAGGTCTTATTTCTTTTCCTATGTGACTTTGCTCTCCTGAAGAGTGGCAGCAAGAATGGGCCAATTTTATAAACCTAAATTTAGCAATATGCAGGGCTTTATTTAAAGTTAGCATGTTTTTCAGTGGGCATACCTTTTTAACAATGGACCTTAATTTTATTACAACTTAGTTTCTTCTCTAGAAAGCTCATCAAGAGAGAGAGAGAGAGAGAGAGAGAGAGAGAGAGAGAGAGAGAGAGAGAGAGAGCTCTGATAAATAGCTGAGAGTGAAATACAAATTCATAAATCAGGGCTCTGAGTCAGAAGTAGGGTTTTCCATTTCAGTGTCTTTGAAACTTGAATAGAGCATCAGAATAACCTTTTACTTATTTGTGTTTATAAATTTCATCTGTTACTTTTGAAATCCCTGGATATTTTTAAGCAGTGAATTCTAATTTAACAAATAATCTCCCAGTGATGTGTTGCTTTCTACACTGAAGGTCTTTCTAAGATGAAAATATGACCATCTACATTTCTACAGGAGGAACTTATCTCCTGGGATACAGTCTTACACACTTCTTTGGTGGTGTCTCCTTCTGCTTCTCCAGTTACAGATTTTTTCTTTTTTCCTGAATACGTGCTTATCTTTGCAATGAATGCACATTTGTATGTCTCTTCATATCTGTGTCTGTGTCATGCCATCTTGCTGTTCTACAGTGAAACATACATTGAATGCTAACAGATTATGTCCCAATACTAATCATGCTATTTATTAAATACATGACATTAGGTAATGCTGGTAAATTCTTTGAGCCTCATTCTTTTGCCAACTGTAAAATGGGGCATGCCAATATTGGTTCTACAGAGTTGTTAAATTTTAATTTGGTCACATTACATTGAACATTCATGACTTATCTTGTATATAAGTTGTTTATAAGTCCCTATTTTTCTTCATCTGTGTAACTTCCTATTTATTCTTGAGGGATTAGTAGAGGCTCTCTCTTCCCAAATGCAACACTTCATTCTTTATGCCTCTTCTTTCCAGCCAATATTGTCATAATCCTCAGTCTTGACTGGAGGAACCGTATTACTTATCTTAAATTCCCCAGGGAAAGATTCCATTCCTGATTATACTTGCCATTGAAATATTTATTCAAATAATGAATATTAATGCTATTGGTCAGCCCACTTAAATAAATTTATGGTGTTTTTTAAATTTAAGATCATATCCAAGTCTAACTAAGTATGGCAGAAGTCAAATATCCTCATCTAAACTCTGGCCTCCATAGGTCTCTAGTAGTGGTATTTTTACTTCTAGCCATCTCTTGAGTTCAGAATGGAGGTGAGGTTTCCTTCTGCATTAAATTCATGGGAGTATCCCAGAAATATTTCTTCTTAGATTTAAGATCTCACTACTTTGGTATGTTATTCTTATTTTGGCCCATACACAATTAAAATGCTTATCAATTTGGTGCATGTGAAATTCCTTGGATTTCAATCAACTTTTTCTTTGAGGAGCTTCATTCTCAATCTCTGAAGGCTCCACCCAGGTCCTCAGCTTCCCAGGAGAAGGTGGGCCTGACCTCTGATCCATTGTACTTGTAAGACACAACCAATCCCCTACCTGACAAAAATACATAAAGTCAGCCGACTGAGTCAAGTTGATTATCCAGCCACCTCCACCAATGTACTTTTAAAGACACAGAGCAGTGTGATTGTTTCCTGGATTAGTTATGAATTAGTAACTACCTAACCATAATGTCAGTTGTATGTTTCACATTTTATTAAATGCAGTCATACAATAATACAAGGACTAGAACTCAGCCTGTGGCTTGATGTTAAATAGTTCATATTCACATCCTAAATCAAAATGTATTAGTTGCTTGACCTTCATGTTACTTAATCTCTTGATTGGGGTAACCAAGGAATTAAGGAGATCAGGGATCCCCAGGATTCTCAAAAACACATAGATCCAAAATGTGTTTGAGACGATCCCTGGGTGTCTCTGAGCTCCTTTCAGATAATCTGAAAGCAAAGCAAAAACAAAATTCACACTAACACTGGTATGATCTGATTTTCCATTTTTACTCCTTCTCTCATTACTGTATAGTGAAGTTTCCAGGAGGCTACATAATATGTGAGTCTGCAGAGAGGTCAAATGGAAAGCATATGTGAGAAATCATCAGTCTTCTGATAAGCCAAGCATTAAAGCGGCTTGACAAAATGAAAAATAGTGGGAGTCTTCTTGATAAATACTTTTTGGTAAAACAATAATTTTTATAAAATGCGTTCACATAAAATGGTTTTATGGTTATTGTAAATAACCATAAGTAACTTTATTTTTTCTGTTTTTATTTGTGAAATCATAGTTACTGTAGCCATAACCAATAAGTTGCTGTAGACATAACTAATAATAAGTAAATACATTTCTTAGGGTTCTTTAATAATTTTTTAGTGCAAAGATATTCTGAGCTTTTGTGTATGCCCAAAGAATATGATGATACTTACCTTTGGGATTCTTGTGAAAATTATATAATATAAAGTACCTACAAATTACTTTGAGAACCTCAGTACACATTATAATATTTGATTATATTACTCTTAATAACATTAATTTTGAAAGTGTCAAAATTTTTGACTCCCAATGGAAATAATTTAAGTCAGACTCATGGTTTCCTTCTGCCTCTGGAGAAATTTCAGCTGTTAGCAGCAGCTGGGAAGTGATAGTTATTACAGTTATGTGTATGCCATGAGTTTCTACACTTTCTTATAGCTTGAAAGGTACCTGTTATTTCAAGCTGCTGGAAGCTGAATGTACTTTTCATGATAGTCATTTAAACTTTTAATCTAGCTCTTGTCCAGTCAAAACTCTTTTTTCTTTTTATTAAGGGCTAAATATCTGTTGAGACACTACACATACAAAATAAAACTATAGTTTCTTTCGTTAAAGATCATGTGGTCTAATGAAGGGGGCACACATATCACATGTTAATGTACTGTGATGAATGAGAGGTAGAGCAGAAGTACAGTTGGAAAACAGAACAGGGCCCATAAAGTCAGCTCCAGGACTGTTAGGGGAGGGTTCCTGGATTGAAGTGCTGTCTGAGCTTTGAGCCATTAGTTGGAGTAATCAGATATGCACGCAAAGAGTGAGGAAAGGAGAATAAAACATATTCAGGGCAGGGAGCATAGCACCACAAGCCATCAGGTTGTATCATGTATTTTTGAGCTCCTACAAGAACAAGATATCTGGAGTGGTTAAAGCAGAAGTGGGGAGGCATCCAGTGACAGAAAAACAGAGACCTTGGAGAGAAAGTGAAAGACCCCATGGGAATCCAAATCCAATTGTCTGTAAAAGTATTTCATTAAAGCATTCGCAAAAGTTGTCGGAGTGAAAATGATGTCACCCTAACAAAAGTAAATAAATAAGTAAATAAATAAATAAGTAAGTAAGTAAATAAAGCCAGAAGGTTGGGAGGAAGAGTTTTCATGCAGGATTATCTGACAATAACTATCACAAAAGACCCTGCTTTTACCATAGCCTTGCACAAAGACCACTGCAGATTCATATAAAAATACTACAAGGACATATGCCTAGCAACTGTCTGTTCCACTGGGGTTCCTGCACCCTTATTATTAATTCTTGTAGCCAAGGATTATTGCTTTAAAATGCATATGTAAGCCTCATCCTTCCCCTTCAAAAACATTCCTTTGCCTCAAATTCCTTGATAATACTTCCATTATGCTATGGCTTTGAGTTTTTGTTTTTATTGTTCTTGTTCATGTTTTTGTTATTTTTGGTCCTGAGGACTGAGCTGAGGGGCATTCTACCTCAGAACTATTAACCCAGTCTTTCTTTCTTTCCTTCTTTCTTTCTTTCTTTCTTTCTTTCTTTCTTTCTTTCTTTCTTTCTTTCTTTCTTTCTCCTTCCTTCCTTCCTTCCTTCCTTCCTTCCTTCCTTCCTTCCTTCCTTCCTTCCTTTCTTTCTTTCATTTGAAACAGGGTCTTGATAAATTGCTGAGGGGGCTTCATAAATTTCTGAGTTTGGCTTCGAACCTGTGATATTCCTATCTCAGCTTCCTAAGTACTAGGATTACAGGTGTGCACCACCTTCCTCAGTTTATACTATAGTTTACTATGGCACATGTAGTCCCATTGCAATGACCCAAATAAATATCATTGTTCATGAGAGAATCCCTCTATGATTCTTAATTAGAAGAGTAACATGGTCAGATTTACAATTTAGAAACGTGACTATCCTCCAATGTTCTGTGAAAGTGTCCTACTTTGTATGTAGTTTAAATACTCCCTTTTTTGAGAGAAAGGGCCTTAGTTTTGCTATGTGTAAAGATTATATATTATCCTTCAGTTGTATTAATCAGTCTCTTAAACATTAAAAACCTACCATCCAACCAACCAAGCACGACAGCAGTGATGGCCTCATTTCACATGAAATTTGGAGGTAGGTAGATCAAGTACTCAATTTTCTTCTTTCCCAGAGCTGCAGGTCTTCAGTTTGTTGGTGAGCTCCCTTGCTAAGGTCACCAGATGGTTGATGTAGTTCTTTCCCACAAAAGAATCTAAAGCAGGAACAGCATCTTTTCCTAACTGTCTCTTTTATCACAAATAAAAGTACTTTCCAGAAGTCACCTTGTAAATATATCTCCCAGGCTAGAATTATATCCTGTTTCTACCTCTACAACAGTGACCATTTTGAATAATCATGCTTTCTGCTGGGGAGGAGAGTGAGTTCTAAGTGTAGTTCTATCTGAATAGAAATAGGATTCTGGTAACAGCAAAGAAGGGAGGACTAGATGTTAGGTAAACATCAATACTCCTCATCGTGCCAGCTTACTCCAGAATCAAAGACAGCCATTCAACCCAACAGGCAGTCTATCACATTTTTTATAATAGCTTTTGATTCTGATTGCTAAATCCCAGCTTTATTGCTTGGACTTCTCTAGTTTTTTTGGCTAGAGTTAATACCTGTACTTTGGGCTCTCTCCAGTTCACTGTGTGTGCATATGCCTAGGCACTCTCCAAATTCTGCCTTGTCTTCAGTTCCTCTGCTGCCAGTCCCTTTTCCATCATGTCCTTGAATGCTCTGTCTTGTCCTCCCAGAGTCTCTGCTTAGTGTGAGCTGTTTAGTACATTTCACGATATATCTATAAGACTTTCCAAACCTGTATTTGTTGTTGTTGAGATTACTAATTCTAATTACTCATTAGAACATTCTAATCATGAGTCTAGTCATCCTGGTTTAAAAAGTTGAATCTGGGGAAGGACAAGATACTACAGCTAAGTAGTGAACCTTGGTCTTTTCAGCACCATGCTACAGAACAGTTCCCTTCTCAAAGTGTGGTCCTTGTAATGCAGCATTCCCTGGGAATGAGTGAGAAATGTAAACTCCAAAATTGAATAAGGATCCCTGGAGTGGTCCCTAGCCTTCTGTGGTTTAATAAGCCTTCCTTGTGATTCTTGTATTCACTCAAGTTCGAGAACTACAGAAATAAAAATGCCAAAAATATGGAGATAAGTAGTGAGACTTCGGTTGAAATAATAAAAGTTTCTGCGCTTCTCTGATAGTTGAGAAAGAAAGTTATTGATGATACAAATACCTACCTGATGAAGACCGAATGTTTTTGTAAAGCAGCAAACTTAATTTTTATCCCTCATTGTGAATATAACTGTGGTTGTGGTCATGGCACACACCTGAAACTCCTGTACTTGGGAGGCTGAGACAGGAGGATCATAACTTTAAGGCCAGCCCAGGCAACTTAGTGAGATATTGTCTCAAAATAAAATTTAAAGAAGGGGTGTAGGTGTAGCTCAGTGGTAGACAGCCCTTTGGCTCAGTCTCTACACACACACACACACACACACACACACACACACACAATATATATAGTTTGGTCCTCAAATTTTTCTCCTCATTATTTGAATGTTATTTATAATATATTTAATTGCAATTTTAATGTTAATCCTACCTAATCATAATGCAATTATTCATCAGAACAGGTGTTATGTCAGGTCTTTTCTCATTTGAAAAGACCAGTGTGTGTTAAGTAGGGAAACTTACTTTCTTCTCCCAGTAGTTCAACTTCTTCCTCTGCCTCCCGCCTTTTTATTCTCCAGCACTAAACTCCTTTGTCTTGAAGGTACATTGTCTGTACTCTGAGATTTGGCTAGGAATGATTTTTTTTTTTCCAAGAGGCACTCTTTCCTTTCCTACTTCTCTTTCATCTTTCGGTTGGATTTCCTGTGGCTGGTATTTCATGTATTTTAAAGTCACTTTTCTTCAGGGTGAAAATGATGTTTAAATATGCCAAGTTTCATGGCTGTGGATTGCTGTTGAGAAATATCACCGTCTGTTCATATGCTGCCTGAGAAATGCTCTCCACTTGGTACCGATGGTGGCTGCAAATGGCCTCAGCTAGCAGGACTGTGCGGCTTCATCTTTTTTTTTTTTTTTTTCCTTTTTGGTGCACAATGTTACAACATAAATTGGGCAATGTGTCCAGTGCTACACACATGTTTCCCATTCCTGGTTCTGACTCTCTTGAGCAAGATGTTGGCTCTCCTCAGTGTGGGCAATGAGGAATTCTGTTTCCAAATGCTTCTAGGAGAAAAGATTGACTACAATTTTTTTTTTTCCTACAAAAGCTAATTCTAGGAGCTGTAGCAGAAGAGCCAGCATTTTCTAATCCTTTACTATGTGTAGACACTGTGCATTTCTGCTTTGTGCTTTTAAAACATCATCATGATTACCTACAACGATTCTTTAAAATAAGTATTATACTACCATTTTATAGATGAGGATATTAAGGTTCAGAGAATGTAACTGGTTTTTCCAAAGCCACACAACTTCTAAAACAGAGCCATTTATTACTACCAGATCTCTATGTGCCATAAGAAATAGGGTAGTACATTGTCAGGAATGCATAGAGAAGAATTACATACTACAGATATTCACCACAATGAAATGTAATGCAAAGTAACCTGATTATGTGTACTTGTATGTGTATGGTGAGTATATATGTGTGCATATGTGTGTGTGCAGGAGTATGTTTTAGATGCTGAACTTGCTACCAACTCCATAGTTATGAATAGCCTTTGGGTTGCTGACTTTCAGCATTCGACCATTCTGTATTGCAGAATTATAATGGGTCTGCATAAAAGGGAGACAAGAGCATGAATTTATTAATTTCACTGTTTACTGATTAGCCATTTGTTAGTCATACAATACGTAATAAGCACCTAGTAGGTAATGCATTATGCACTGAAGATACACAGATGAAAGGATTCATCCCTGCCTTCGTTGACCTTCTCCATGTTTTAAATAAGTTATGTATCTTACACTGAAGATTATCAGGCATTCCTCATATCCGAGGTGAAGGAGGCATCTCAGACTTGGTTCTGCCATGTTAACTGGAGATGTGTCTTTAATTACTCTGCCCTTCTGAGTTATTTTACGCATTTGTCAGATATAACATAAATAACCATACTGGCAACTTCTCAAAGCCAGGATCAAATAGGATAATACATGCCAGAGCGACTGTAGTCTCTCAAGTACGATAAAATATTCAATATGAATATATTATTGATAACATTTTTTCTAGTACTATAGTCATTATCACTGATATTTTTAAAATATCATGTGACCGGCAAGTACCTACTAACTGTAAAACCAACGAGATTTACTATTTTACATTTTTTAGTAAGAAAAATTGGGACAACTGTCCTTTTGCTTATGTTTTTAAAATGTTTGGAAGGTTACATAGTTCTAATCTGTCATCTCAAAGATGCTCTGTGGAAGTTGAAACCTGTCTCAGCTTTTTTGCAAAAGGACTCATGGCTTAGATGAAATTTTCCTCAAGAAAATGAAAGAGTCACCTAATTTGCACAGTAACTGTAATGATTATGAAATATATAAAAATTATTGGTGAATTGTAAAGCATTATAAATACCTTAATTTCTACAATTAGAATGCTGTATTTTTAGTTTTTTTTTTGTGTGTGTGTGTGTGTAGGGGGGTGGTGCATGCGCGTTGAACCCAGGGGCATTTTACCTCTGAGCTACATCCCCAGCTCTACTTTTTATGTTTTATTTTTAAACGGAATCTCATTAAGTTGTGAAGGGCCTCACTAAGTTGCTGAGGCTGACCTCCAACCTGCAATCCTCCTGTCTCAGCCTCCCAAGTGCTGGGATTCCAAGTGTGAGTCACCACGCCTGGCTTGCATTTTAGTTTTTAACCCCAAGTTTTCCCCTTTGTCAAGAAAATTCAGATATGTTTTCTTTGGTTTAATTTTAAGACAGTTCAAATATTTGTTTCCTGCATTTATAGAGGTATTTGTTATTTTCTAGCCAGGCAAAATTCACAAGGTGACTTGTGACATGTCAAAGGACATTTCTCTAACTTCCACAAGTAGCTGACCCATGCCTTCCCTTTGGTCCCCATTCCCCTCGGTGTAACTTTTTATCTTATCTTCAAAAATTTATTTCAGTCATGTACATTTTTTTTTCTTGTTTAATTGTGAACTCCATGAGAATATAGTAACACTAATTGATCTCTTTACTCATAAAGCATCCCTTAGTCACTGGCCCATGGTAGACACTAAATACCTGTTACATGGTTGTATGGTTGCTTTTATGTGTACCAAGGATTTTTTTTAATTATACAAAGATAATTCTAATGTGATTTCTTAAAATACTTTATTGCTAAATATATGTAAAACATCATCATGAAATTCATTTAGACATATCTCATAAAGTTTCCAAAGTAAAGCTACATACAGGTGGTTAAAAAGTTACATATAAGTGGTTAATATGATGTTAAGAACTATTTTCTGTACTTACATATCTGCATCAGATGGACATTTTATAGTGGCAGACTTCCCAGTATTTTTGCCTCATAAGATAAATTTCTAGAAATATTTTTTTGTATTCTTTGAGTGTTTATTTGAAGGAAGACTAATTTCAACCAAAAGCATATTATGAAGTCAATTTTGGTTTTATTATTTTTTTCATATCTTTGGTCACTCTCAGTTCTGAAAATTACATCTTTGATGAAGAGAGTTGGGACTGTTTCTTGTGGTAATGGAGAGGTACTAGAGATATGTAAAAATAAGGGTTAATTTTCCAGAAACAATGTGAGGGAAGAGAATTAGCTAAGTGCTCAGTCCTGCATAGGTTTTATAAAGGTGTACAGCAAAGCATGAAACTATTTGCTATTGATATCAGTATTGGAAAGTTTTTCTATTCCCTTTATATCAAAACATTTATCACTATGGTAAATACTTCTATAGAGGGACAAAAAAAAAAAAAAAAGGAGGAGTGGTAGTGGTGTGGGTGGCATGAATCATGATCAAGACAGGCATTGGCTCTTTCCTGTCTTTCCTAAGGTAGGTTTGATATTTGATTTTATAGAGGAAAATATGCAAGAAATGTTTTCAGGATGTAATACACATGTTTGTAAAGAGAGAGGACAAGGTGCTGAGTTGGATGGGGAAAGAGACGGAATCAAAGGACTAGGCCTGGCAAAAGATCTAAAAGGATTCAAAACCATGACGCTTTTGTGATGGAACTGATCTGTATTTTGACTGTGGTGGTGGTTACATGAATATACATGTATGAAAATTTCAGAGAGAGAGAGAGAGAGAGAGAGAGAGAGAGAGAGAGAGAGAGAGAGAGAACATTGTTGGTTAGTAGATTTTGTCAATGTCAGTTTCCAGATTCCCTACTATACTTTTACAATATATTACCATTGTGAGATGCAAATAAAAAAAAAACACTGAGAATACAGGATTTTGGGTATTATTTTTTAAAACTACACATAAATATATAATTACCTGAAGAGTTTAAAAATAAATTGAAAGTATGTTTGTGGTAAAAACATCTATGAATATGAATCACTCATTTTTTTAAGAAGAGGTGACTTTTGTGAGAGAGGATTATCAAATCTCCCTCACACCCATCTGTCCATCACTCCATCCTCCAATTGTTTCATTTTTTCTTTTCCCCAGCTTTATTGAGATATAATAGAAAAATAGGAATTATATATATTTAAGGTATGCAACTTACTATTTTGATTATATATACACACATATATATTCATTATAAAATGATTGCCACCACTAAATTAATTTATAAATCTATAACCTCACATCGGTATCAATCTGTGTCTCTGTTGAGAACACTTAAGATCTATCCTTTTAGCAGATTTCAAATACATAATAGAATATTGAGAATTGCAGTCATCCTGTTGTCTATCTCCAGAATGTATTAATATAAACTAGCTGAAGCTGTGCCCCCTTTGATGAACATCTCCCATTGTCTCCTTTTCCTTGTCCCTGGAAACCTCCATTCTGTCCTCTGCTTCTATTATTTTTGCTATTTTAGATGCAAAAAAGTCACTAAGTATTTGTGTTTCTTGCTTTACATACTTAGAACAAGGGTCTCTAGATTGAGCCATGTCATCACAAATGATGGGATTTTCTTCTTTTAAATGGAAAGTAATATGTATTCTGTAATTATGCTCTATGTGTGTGTATAAATATGTATATACATATATTATAAATATATGTATGTATGTATGTATGCATTCTCAACCTCTTTAACCATTCATATATTGATTGGCATTTAGGTTGTTTTTATATCTTAGCTATTGTGAATAATGCTACAATAAACATGAACATGCAGATATATATTCCAGAGTGTGATTTTATTTGTTTTGACTATGTACCTAGAGGTAGGACAGCTGTACACTATAGTAGTACTACTTGTAACTTCTGGAGGAACCTCCATACAGTTTTCATAATGTCTCTAGTAGTTTACATTCCAGCCAACAATGTACAGGCTTTCCTTTCATCTATATCCTCACCAATATTTGATACTTCTTATCTTTTTGGTAATAGCAATCCTTAAAAGTATGAGGTATTATCTTATTGTGGTTTTGATTTGAATTTCTGATGGTTAGAGATGTGGAACCAATTTTCATATATCTGTTAGTCATTTATAGGTCTTCTTTGGAGGAATGTTTATTTAGGTCCTTTGCTCATCTTTAAGTTGGGCTATATATTTTTCACTATTGAGCTGCATGAGTTCCTTACATATTTTATATAGCAGCCCCTTAGCAGATGTATGATTGGAAAATTCTTTTCAATTCACTTTAGGTTTATGGGAAGACATAGGCTCAAAATGAAGGTGGAGAAAGATACTTCATTGAAATGATAATGAAAAGAAGGAAAGGGTGGCTATATTCTATGTCAGATAGAATAACTTTTAAGTTTAGACTTTTGTCTCTGATACAAAGAAGGTTCATTTGATAATGATAAAAGGGTTTAATTCAATAGGAAGATACAAACAATTGTAAATATATTTACACTCAACATGAGAACAGCTAAGCCTATAAAGCAAGTGCTGACCAATCTGAAGACAGAAATTTATAGCAGTATAGTAAAAATAGAACACTTCAATATTTCATTTTCAATAATATGTAGATATCCAGACCAAGAAAACATTTCAGAAATAGCAGACTTGAACAAAACTGTAAACCAA
>PVLC010041633.1:0-13295 GCA_004027655.1 Graphiurus murinus | reverse complement strand
TTTTGAAACCGAGTCTCACTAAGTTGCGGAGTGCCTCACTAGGTAGCTGAGGCTGGCCGCGAACCCGGATCCTCCGGTCTCAGCCTCCCGAATGCTGGGATTACAAGCGTGCGCCACCACGCCCGGCTCTTTTTTTTTTTTTAATAGAGGAGGTGGGGCCTAGTTTACCCAGTGGGGAGATCATTGGAAAGTAGAAGGCAACCTAGCTTTGACTTTTTAGGATTGGGTAAGATGTCATACGGAGCCCATTATCTGGATGTTGACTCCGATGGTCTCTAAAGGACATCAGATTTTCCTTACTATTCTTCAAATGGAATATACAGACACCAAAGTAACAACAACCAAATACAGTCCAAGCTAATGAAACAAAAAGCTAAAGCAAATGCTTTATGTAGTAATACCTAGAGTTTAGGGCTATGTCACATTATTCCTGTTATTCCCTAGCTAGAAATGACATTTTCACCAGCTCCAGGTATCATTAGCCAGTCTTTGTAGAGACTTACCTCCAGGAATTCATTGTTCAGTTTGTTGTCATCGGAAATCTCATCAGGGTAGCCGATCCTTTCTTTAATTGCTAAGGCCTATGAAAATTGGAATAGCGAAAGTAGATGGTTATGTAACTTTCAAATACAAACATTATGATTTGCCCATGACTAGCAATCAAATAGCATGATCCACACTGTTTACACAGAGAGCAGCTGAAACACTTGGGCAGAGTTCTTTGCAATGTGTTAAAAAACAAACAAACAAAAAATATAGGTTTGAAAGGCTGCAGTCTTCTCAAGAAAACCCAAATGAAAACTGACAAAAGTCATTTTTCCACACATATTGTATTTTTATGAACTTTTTTCCTCTGAAAGATTTTTCTCTTCAATTTTATAGAAGGAGTAATATTTAGAGCTTCCATTCTTGCAAGATATAATTATCTTTCCACTTCATTGACTTGGCTGAGGAAACAAATAAGGGCTTTATGGGTTTAGTGTTAATACTCTTCCTGAATATTGGCTCCTGGAGTTTTTATGTTCTCCTTTGTTCTCTAAAGTCAGTGTGCCTATCTTTCCAAGCTAAATGAGGGGCATTAATTAAACATGTGGAGCTCTCCTTGTCTCAGCTCATATTTACCCTTATTTATTAACATTTCTAAATGTCATTTTTATTATTTCAAAATTATTTGTTAAGCTGGGCATGGTGGCACAGGCTTGTAATCTCAGTACTTGGGAGGCTGAGACAGGATGATCGCAGGTTCGCAGTCAGCCTCAGCAACTTAGTGAGGCCTTCCGCAATTTAGCAAGACCCTGTTTCAAAATAAAGGAATAAAATTGGACTGGGAGTGTAGCTTGGAATGCCCCTGGGTTCCATCTCCAGTACCTCACACAAAAACAACCAAAAAACCCCTATTTTTATCATTTCATTATCACTGTTTCTATTTTTACTTTTACGTTTTTTTCTTGCTTTTGTCACATACACTTGACTTTTGATTCTGTCATAGTCTATTGTTGTCATATATCTAATTAATTTAAAAATTTCATGGAGAATGAAGCCTGTATCTCTGAGCTTTTTGGTTTTGTCATCAGATGGATGTTGTTTTGTTATAAATGTGTTGCATAAGCCCAGGATTCCCCCCGGGCAGGCAACAAATGAGCCAGTGAAGTCACTTAGGCCAAGGCCATGTCTTGTAGGTTTTCACACAACAGACTCATTACAAGTCAGCCCCTTTTTAATGGTACTTTATTCCCTAGCAGACCTTTCACCTAAGAGTACTTCTTCTCAAGGATACACATTCTACAGAAAGTAAAAGGTACTACATAAAAAAAAAAAAAAAAAAGATTGGTTGTCAAATCCTTTGAGTAGATACTGTGGGAAACATTAAGCAGTCTTCTTTATTGTAAGACTTCTTAGAATTGAAGAAAGGTTAGATGCTAAGGCTAGAATCTCAGGTTATTGTAAGAAGGGCTAGAGACTTTGTAGCAGACTAAGGGAATAATCTAGTTAAACTTTACTGCCCTCTCCTAGTTTATCATAAAGAGCAATGATAGGCAGTGAATAAACACATATTTCAATCTGGTACCATATAATCACACTCTAGGAACATGTAACCCAGCCAGGGTGGGATCAAGGAAGCTTTCTGTAAGAAGTGTTTATAAAATCTTTTAACCATTGGTCTCTTTTGTGGAATTACTTGTAGGTCCTGGGTTTTGTAACACCATTTTGGAAATGCTGATCTAGAACAATCCAGTTGGCTACATCAAATAGGACCAGACCACCGACAGCTAAGACATGAAGAACCAAGACAGCCTGAACATTTGAGGAATGGGATGAAGTGATAGAAAGAGAACCATACTATGGGCCCAAATTATGGGCTTAACCCACTCAGGATTCCTGAGAGCAGAAAAAGGATAGTCCTTCCATGTGATTTGATTTTGAAAGAGAATTAGTCCAGGGGTTGATAATAGGTTTTTTATGGACTCCTATATCAGTCCAATAAAAAGTCTGTTCTTTCTGCCCCTCCAGATGCAGGGGAATAGCCAGGCTGTAAGTGGATATTGATCAAAAGCACATTCACGGTTTTTATAGGACATGTGCTTCTGGTTTTATATAGTAAAAACAAGCTGGGCATGGTCATGCATGCCTGTAATACCAGGACTTGAGAGGCTGACACAGGAGGATCACAGATTTGAGATCAGCCTTGGTAACTTAGTGAGATTCTCAGCAACCCAGTGAGACCCTATTTCAAAACAATTTTTTTGTTATTGTGGTACTGGGGATTGAACCCAGGGGAATTCTACCTCTGAGTCATACCTCTACCCCTATTTTATTTTTGAGTTTGAAACAGGGTCTCACTAGGTTGCTGAGAATTTCACTATGTTGTCAAGGCTGTCCTTGAACTTGTGGTCCTCCTGTCTCAGCCTCCCAAATACTGGAATTACAAGAGTGCACCACTATGCCCCACTACAAAAATATTTTTTAAAGGGTTGGCGGGGGTAGGGGGTTTTAACCCCCAGTAAAACATACAGACACACACGCAAACACACACACACACACACATATACACACACACACACACACACACACTCACACACACACATTATTCCAATAGATTTAAACCCAAGATTTCCCTAGAAATCTTAACATTTATTCTTATGCAAGATATTAAAACTTTCAGTAAAAGCTGAACCTGAAGGGTAAATAGGAAAAAGTATAGAAAGGATTCTTCAACATAACTTTAACTATAGATAGTATAACACACATATAATACACTGCTTTACACTTTCTTGAACAGAAATATAATACTTTTTTCTCCACGGGTCATGCAAAAAGCTAAATATGTTATGTATTAAAGTTTAACTGAAAGTTTACATCACAAAGGGATATTTTGAGTAACTGGAAGAGATCTTTAAGGTTCCTTTTTTATAGGAGAAGAAAAATATCTTTAATTATTATTTTTCATACAGGATTTTCCCCAAAGTCTTTCTTAAAAGAGAAAAATAGTAGTATTATTAATGTTTTAAACTAAATATAGATGGCTCTTGTTGGTTGCAGAGGTAAAAGGTGAAAATCGTTAAAAAAATCTTTAGCCATGAAAATTACTCCTGGAAATACTACATCTTGAAGAGACTTGCATTTTCCCCATGCAATCTGTAATTATATGTTTTTTCTAAACGTTTTTAAATTTAATCTTTTCCTATGAGGAACTTTCCATTAACAGCTCTGCTTGGTCTTTACCTTTTCTTCAGCTTTCTTTTTTGTTTCAGCATCCATCCAAGTGAGGTCATCTAAAGTCTGAACAAAAACTTCCCGGATCTGTGCAATCAAATCTTCAACCTCAGATCAAAGAACAGAAGCCACAGTTAGCTAATTCATTCATTCATTCATCTTTGTAATTTTGTGTGTGTGTGACATTGGGGATTGAACCTAGGACCTTGCACATGCTCATGGTGCTGTACCACTCTGTTACATCTCTGGCTCTTGTAACACAAACCTTAAAAAAGAGCTACACACTGTCTTTATGTGACATGATATGTCAACAAATGTATGTTCATAGACAAATTGTGATGCAGACAATTGGATATATGGGACTATTTTATATTAAAGCAATGTTGCTACTACCAACATCCCCGATTAAATGGGTATTAATATGCACAATAATTTAAAAAATCATCTTTAGGATGTAATGGTTTCTACTTTTATTATAAGAAAAATGAACAAACAGGTTTAGTTAAGCATGAAGTAGCATTTAGATAAACTCTTTTGCCATGTCACTAGGTTCTGCTGTCTTTATTTCAGTAACAATAAAAAACTGAAGTGCATTTCTTACATTTCAAATAAACTCTTCTTTACTTTCTAGGTATGTAAGAAAACACTAATTCTAGCCCAGTGATGTGACACAGGCCTGTTATCTCAGTATTTGGGAGGCTGAGACAGGAGGATTGCAGGTTCAAGGCCAGCAAGCATGGTAACTTAGTGAGAGCCTGTTACAATGCACCAATTAAAAAAAAAGTAATAAAATATCTTGAAAAAAATATAAAGGGCTGAGAGTATAGTTCACTGGTAGAACCCCCATGGATTTAACCAATAGTGTGTATGCATGTGCGCTCATGCGCACACACACACACACACACACACACACACACACACACACACAAAACAATCATAAACAAATAAACAAACAAAAACACTAATTTGTGGTGGTAAATTTTGGTATAAGAAGAGTTCATAAATGATTATATCAATGGCACAGTGATCTCCAAATACGTTTCTTCTGGAAAATGGACAATTGGCTTTGAATTAAACAATATGAGGAGCAGGAACACAACTAAACTCTTGAGGGGCAGAGGTTGAGATTTCTTAGGAAACAACGGCATATTACGATTCAGAGGGTCTCTGCCTAATTAACAAAATTTTAGCCCAGTTATGGACAATGGCAGTTGCCGCACCGCATGACTGATAAGGTGCTTAAAGCTCACCACATGTTTGCTTTCTCCAGCGAAGGCGGCTTCCACATAGAGCCTCCCCACGACATTCTCCATGTTCCCGTTCACGTAGTTTGCACAACGTCTCCAAATAGCAGTTTCTGATGTTGTGCCATAAAGGGCCTATAAAAGAGAAAGAGAATATAGCATTTGGCCAGGGGTAGAGAGGGCTGGAGCACAAACCTCTATAGATCTTTATATCTCACTTAGGTTCTTGCAATACTCATCACTCTCACAAAGCAGGTGTCCCTAGCTTATGATAAAATGTCATCCGACTGCATTGTTTCCTTAATAATGCTTACTGGCGTGTCCCAGTAGAACTTTTGGCTATTATAAGTTTAATATCCTGCTAGAAAGCTTTAGGAAAAAAAATACAACATTGTACCCTCTGCATAAGCATAAATATGAAGTAATGTTCAATAAATGTAACAGGAAGGAAGCTCTTACACACAAGAAAACACATTCCTGCTTTTTAATGGTTTTAGCTGAACTTCAGGTACTTAGGAAAAACTATATGCATATGAATTTAAGTATCAATAAGGGAACTAACCTAGGTATGGGAAACTTAGCACAATGCCATTTTTGCATTCTTTACTTTCAAAAATGTGTCTACATGTTTTTTTTAAAGATAAAACCAGAACTTTTAGAGTTTATTTTTTCCAAAACATCAACCAATATGTTTGCTAGAATTTCTCCTGCCTCAATTCCTACTGACTGCCCCCTTTACAACAGGACTAAAATGATGGTTGTTTAAATAGCGTCGCTACAGCCTAAGGCTTTACGGTTCTATTTCCAGGTAGGTGTACACCCAAGGGAGTGTCCATGTCAATGTAGTCCATCTGAGTCTATGTCCAGTGTGCTATGAGCACCTGAAAATCAAGTTGATTGAGAAAGATACCCCTGTGGTGGCTTTTTAACACAGCAACAACCAGAAATCAATGCAACAGTCTTTCATGAATTGCTCATTAACCAAAAGGAACGCCTCACAGGGCTTTGTGATCTTGATGCCAGAAGAGCCCACCATAGGATGGCAAAGCCCATGAAGACAGAAGTCTTTCCAATCCTAAATATGAACAATATAACCAGGCATTTCCTCTCTGGGCAAAGTTGACCACATCCTAGCAGTATACATGGCAAACTTCCCAACCATGTATCTCTTTATATTCTAAGTCTTAAGAAAAGAGAGATATTTTCTTCACCTTGCGGAAAGCATTTCTGGTCTCCTTGTAGGTTCTGCTGAGGCTGCTTACAAGATCCATTATGAACCTCCAGGATATTAAATTTTGAAGATCTCTGTATAAAAAAACCCACCACCCAGCAACAGAAAAGATGAGGCTGCAAAGCTTCTGAAGAGTGACATGAAATGTAAACTTTGAGGACACAGGCACGCTGACATACCTACCTGGCAGAGTATTTGGTAAGAATGGACTGAAGAGTGATTAAGTAGTCTGGAGCATAAACAATCACTTCTTCTTCATTTGGAACATTAATATTCACAGTTGACATAATTTCATTTGTGAAATTTGACCAGCTAAATGGCTAAAAAAAAAAAAAAAAAAAGAAAGAAAGAAAGAAAGAAAGAAAAAAAAAGGCAGGCATAAGACATTCAGTAATTATGGATTTCTCTTGTTGGTTCCAAGATTCAATCATGAATCATGATAGACTCATGGTAAAATCATGATACAATCATGATAGAAGGTCAGACATTAATGGCGTCATAGATGCATCAGTAAGCAATTATGACAATGGTCAATTTTGCTATTTGTTTGGGATTGTTTCTCAATGGTTTCAATCAGCTTTTAAATAAAAAATTAGTTATATAACATGATTATTTAGATAGCAGGATTAAACCAACCATTTAAGAGCAAAAACAAAGCCTTGAAGCTTACAGAACATGCAATTAGAAATTAGGCTCAATGTCATCTTCTTGGATGCACTGATTAAAAAAAAAAGGAAAACTCAGCTTTAAAAATTAAGCTTCTTTGGTTTATACAAAAATGGAAATGTGTATGAAGCATTTGTCTTTTAAAAGTGGATACTCATGAACAATTCATTCAAGTACTGTAATAACCCTCTGTGGAGATCCTACTATATGAAGATATATTATTGTAGTAGAGGTACAATGAGGTTATGAAGCCAAACAAACAAACAAAAAATCTTTAAAACTATTAATATTAGGTCTACAGGTACACAGTTTTACTATTTCCAAAGCTAAATTTAGAGTTACTAAAAGATGGAATCTTGTTTATTATTTCTTAAATGAGAATTAGGAATGTTCAAGATTTTCAGTGTCTTAGACAGTTATTTATATATATATATATATATATATATATATATATATATATATATATATATATATATACATACACAATTACTAAGCAAGAGATGCTATGCTATATGTGTTTGATTTCCTTTTGTGGTTTGGACCAGTCTTTCAAAACATATTTATTAAATACATATTATATTAAAAGTTCTACGTGTGAAATGTGTAACTCAGTAAGTTATACCTTTTTAAAATATACTTTTATTGGTGTATTGCAATTATACATCATATTGAGGTTCAGTGTGATAGAAACATTCGTGCGCATAACACTTAGTGTGTTTCCTTCCGGATATCACCCTATCCTCTGCCCCTTCCCATTTTATTAGAATTAGGGCCCCAGTGAGTGCTGTCCCTAACTGAGCCGTTTATACATGTTTCTACTTATGTGTCTTCCTCTCCTGACTGTGGGTATCAGCTAATGCACAAGAATCCACGCACAGCCCCCGAGAGAGTATTAGATTCTAGCTAAGCAAAAGAAGTCATCTGCTGTCTATAAATAGAATCTATGCAAGCTTTTCTTCTTATTTCTGTATTCTCTTTCTCTATTACGGTTCTGAACACCTCTATAAACAGCCTTTATAAAAATATGAAAAGTTCTATGAATAAAATATCCACTGTAGGAGTTACAAAGAAATCTAGTGTTTTATGGTTTGACAGTCAAAATTCAATGAATCTATTATGGTCTATCAGATTTTCATTTTTCCAAACCCCTTTCTAGGATAGTTTCTAATATTATTGTGTAACTGCCTTGCAAGAAGTTTTGCCTTTGAAGTTCAAATTTTGCCTCTGAATTTCATCCTAATGAACTCTAATTGCCTTTGAAATTCATTCTATATGTTTATATATAGATACATAAATATAAATATAATATGTAAATATAATGGTGTTAAATAGTTTTTCTTTTCAGGTCTTGTCATGAAGTTGAATGGCTGGTGACATCTAAATCCATTTTTGAAGTTCAAATTATTTCAATAAATGAATTTCTAAAATAATGTTTTATATAGCATGTCATAATTTTAGGAAATGGCTCAGGGAAAGGGCACAACAAGTTGCTACTCACCTTCCCATTGACCTCTAGTGAAAAGTTATTTTGGACCTGGGCCAATGTCATTTTGTTATAAAGAAGCATTGGATCATTTCGATCTTCAGGTTTCGCTGTAGCCTACGGATGCAATTTTTAATCATTATTTTAGAATTGAGAATTCTTTACAAAAATATAACTATAAAAGAGGGAAACAGAAATATAGGAAAGGCAGGGCATGCTTTGCTTTAGACTCTCTACTGTACTTTTTTTGTAATTTATTTGGTCAGAACAATGAAAGTGAAATGTAAGGGATTTTTGCATGACTAGTAACAATGAAAGAGATTTGGCTGCCGTGTCAAGTTTAGAATGCTTCAAAACATTTTGATAACTGTCAAGCCACCTAAGCAACATTTGTGGACTTTGGCTAGGGGGACCAGCTCAGTTATGCCTGTAGTGGCTGCACATTATAACTCTTGAGGATACACTCGGCTGCAATTTATCTCTCAAACATTCTGTCTTCCACTCCCACCCTATCATTCAGTGTCCTAGTTAAAATTCACCCAAGGGGATAAAAAAACGCAACAGTTTCTATAACAGTTATGGCAAGTAGTACAAAAAAATCCCGAGCAGGTCACACAGTAGTGTTGTTAGTTATCTGAGGAGAGTGGCAGCACTTTTTGCTTTGGTCATGGTTTTTGCATCCTGCCTAACTCACTTCATCCTCAACAGCATCTAGTTTTCCTCCCTTCCTCCCTCCCTTCTTTTCTTCCTTCCTTCCTTCCTTCCTTCCTTCCTTCCTTCCTTCCTTCCTTCCTTCCTTCTTTTTTCCCCACTGAATCTAACAAAAGAAAAAAGGGAAATTATAACTCCCCAACTAGTGGTTGAAATGAGTAAAAGCAAATTTAAGTGAGAGGGGACAAAAGTTTAAAAGCTTAAAATGGAAGCCATGTCTTGGTGAAAATGACTTCAATGTCCCCCTTGGGTAGGGTACAATGTCCTCATCTATTCACTTATTAAAAATAGTGAATATTGCACATCTTCTGTATGCAGTATGATGCAGAACACTGTTAGAGACACACAGGTGATTGAAAGATGACTACAGCCACACACCAATCTCAGGGGCCAAGATGGGTGAATACAGTCATGAAAGTTCTGAGGTCACACAGAACTACCACCACATAGCCAAAGCTGGTTCCAAGGGTACATGGTCTGGGAAAGTAGGAGTGGTCAAATCCCAAGGCAGGGAACTATTTCTTCTAGCAATTCTGTTCCAACAGAGAACTACATGTCACCCATCAAACTGCCATTCTTCCAGTAGCAGCTGGGAATTTGGGGCTTCTTACAGCCCCAAGAAAGCTAAAATTGCCCTCCAAGGCCTCCAAGACTGTCACACTTCAGGATTCTGATGAAGCCAGATGGCAGCAGTGAGTGGATGGGGATGTAGGGATGCCGATTGTCTGCAAAGTCAAAGAGAGCTTTGTGGGTCTAGATGGAACCAGAGCATGGGTCAATAAATAACTGAGATTCTCCTTAGACTCCGAGCTCACTTGCTTAGGGCAGTGAGGCCCCATTAGAGTACTTACTGTCAGGGAAGAAGGTACCAGCTCAGACTCCAAGAGTTCATTGGGAACTAGGGCAAAGGTAGAAATATAGCTTTGGCTTTGTGGCCAACCCCTTCTGCCCTGGTTCTCCCGTGGCTCAGCAGCCTGATGGTTTGAACTCAGTGGCATCACATTGCCGATGATCACGTTCAGGGACTGATACTTTTTACCAAAGGGACAGAGATGATTTCTGTGATCACTTTAAATTTTAAAATAAAATAGAGTAAAATCATTCAGAAAAACTACAATAGCTTTGCATGTGTCTTGAGCCTCAAGGGCATCTAATAACAGTTTGACTGTAAATGGTAGGATTTTGATGTAACCCACTTAAAATAGGCAATTTAGTGCATCTACTTTAATATATGTCAAATTTAGTATGTCTCTTGGATGTCAGAAACCTAGTTTATTATCAAATTATGTGGTTTCAAAGGTATTCTCAAAGTTGATCCATTCCTGATGTATGTATTTTTATCATTTGATTAAAGAGTTATACTTCTACCCTTAAAACATGACAGGGAGGGGAAAGAGAAAGAGTGGTTGGCATTCAGTATATCAGAAAAAATGTGTTTTACGTTGGCAATTTCTCTTTCCAATTCCATAACTTTATTCATTTCCAAAGAAATCTGGTTTTCATCAACAGGCAATCCTTCTTCCTTACGAATCAATTTGGCCACAGAAATCATAAACTCCACATATGCTGTACAAGCCTGCAAGAAATTAATAGCAAATTGTTGGAGAAGATTCTATTCATCATGATGTTTTAAGTTAAAACATTTTTTTCAATTCAGTATTAATATTTGATAGCAGATTAAAAAAAACACAAAAAATAGAAATCCTTTCCTAAGTACTAAAAGAAATGACCCACACAGATTTTTAGAAGTTTGATGCATCTTTTAATCATAGCTTAAAGCAGAGCTAAAAAGTGTCACTTTGAAAATAGTAAGTAATTTATAAGCATCTTGATATAAGGATTATATAATTTTCAATTTTCAAGCAAGTTATTTGTCTTAATAAGGATGCAATTGCAAAACACTTGGTAAGGAATTACATATACTATTTTTTTCCTTGAATAACAATAAGTTCCTTTACCAAATCTTTTTTTTTCCGGTTTTCTCTGTTCATTTGTATCACAATTATTTTTCAATTGTTTATTAAAAGGTAGCTGTAAACTCATATAGTATGATCAGGATAGCTTCATATTTGTTTCCTTAGGTCAAGCAATAATTTTTTATGAGACTGTGTTCTCAGGAACTCCTCCCTCACACATCCATGGCTTTGATTAATTCCAAAATACTCCTATCAGTGTGAAATTTCATTATAAAATACCACAGATTATAAACTGGACAGGGTGGTACATGCCTGTAATCCCAGTTCTTGGGAGGCTGAGACAGGAGTATCACAGGTTTGAAGTCTCAGCAACCTAGTGAGACCCTAATTCCAAAATAAAGAATAAAAAGGGTTGGGGTGTAGCTTGGAGGTAGAATGCCCCTCGGTTCAATCCCCAGTACAAAAATAAAAACAAACAACCCCCCCCCCCATCGATTATAGATTCAGATATCAGCCTTCTTTTTTTTTTTTTTTTTTTTTTTGCAGTACTGACTGGGGATTGAACTCAGGAGCATTCTACCTTTGAGCTATACCCCAGCCCTATTTTTTATTCTTTATTTTGAAATGGGGTCTCACTAAGTTTTGGAGTGCCTCACTAGGTAGCTGAGGCTGGCCGCGAACCTGGATCCTCTGGTCACAGCCTCCCAAACGCTGGGATTACAAGCATGCACCACTACACCCGGCTATCAGCCTTCTTCTAAAAACTCAATTTTTAAATTCTTATCTTCATACACTTTTTAATTTGTAAAAGGAAGCTATGACTGAGTTGTACTACAGACCTCCTGCAACATACATAAATATACATAAATTCAAGTCCAGTGGCGTTCACACCAGGGAATTGAATCCCGCTGTGTTGTCTCAACCTGGTGCTATTTATTAGCCGTTATTATCCATCAGCAATTAAAAGTTTTTATATTAAAGTCTCATTTGGAATTAAAGTTTTTAAGCTAATGCCTAATTTAAAATTTACTCAAAATCAAAGTCCTGGAGCCATCTTGCTACGGGTAAAATGGGTAACTGTGACCAGGAAAAATGTGCCATGCAAGTTCTAGCTAGGTGGAGTCCACTATGATTCCAACACTTGGCACCAGGGAAAAGACAAAGGAAAGCCATAATGTGTGCTATAAAGTGCTTAACATCTTCAGTTGCAGGAAGGTTTTATGTCCCTGATAATCAATTAAAAGCCAAAAGGGAATCTCTTAATTTATTGTGAGTGCAAAGGCACATCTGAACTTACAGCGGCTCATTATCAAACCTACAACTCAACAGGGAAGTGGAAACTTGTCATCAAATAAGAACCTAAGCAAATTCAACTATCACTATCAGTTTGATAGTCCTAGAGGTTGCTGTACTGCCAGTCTATGACATTTATTAAATGTTAAGTAAACAGTTCCCTGGGGAGAAGGGCTCTTTCTTGTCATGAATCCTCTGCAACACTAAAACTATCTAGCTACCATCTCTATCCACTGCTCTGCTACTCAGCAGGATAAACTATTTTTTTTTTCAGCTGTGAATCTGCATTAGTAACCCAATCACTAAGGTAACAGGAATGAAAACATAATGTTCTATATATTCTTGCTAACTCCATCCTTTCCCTATTAAAAGATAATCACAATTCTTGTTTCACTTTGAAGTAAACAAGTATGTCCAAATCATACCTCACGAGACCAACTATTCCAAAATATAAGCATACAGTGCTTTGAATTAACTGCATTTCGAGGCGGATAAATCCATCTGTCTTCAGCAGGGAATTACTACTCATTATGAAGGAGATGGAAATTTGAATTTCCAATATCAATTTACTGAGGTTTTTCTCTGCCATATGAGATGCTTTTTGTTAATGAGGTGAGAAGGCAATAACAGGAATCCTCCTGTGTACTTTGTTGACTCTGAAAACTGGTTCTACTTCAAAACCTTTACTCTTACAGATATATTCAAAGACAAGCATAAGATGCACAAGAACTCTGGATAATGCTTCTGGCCTGCTGAACTGGTCAAGCTTCCCAGGAAACTGGAAACTATGACGTCCCTAACTTCTAGGATGCCTGAATACTCAATAAAGCTGTTTGGGGCCGGGCGTGGTGGCGCACGCTTGTAATCCCAGCATTTGGGAGGCTGAGACTGGAGGATCCGGGTTCGCAGCCAGCCTCAGCTACCTAGTGAGGCACTCCGAAACTTAGTGAGACCTGGTTTCAAAATAAAGAATAAAAAATAGGGCTGGGGGTATAGCTCGGAGGTAGAATGTCCCTGAGTTCAATCCCCAGTACCGC
>PVLC010041632.1:0-13286 GCA_004027655.1 Graphiurus murinus | reverse complement strand
ATGACACAGAAAGCAGGACGTGGCACCATGCTATCTCCATCGCCCAAAGACCAACCCCTCTCCTGCCAGCCCCTCCAGGCAGGAGAGAAGACGCAGAAATAAAAAGATGCAAACACACAATTGAGAGCTGATCAAATCACGGACGCTGGCCCATTACACATGATAATGGGGGGACACCTCTGTTTCACGACAATGAAAACCCCCAAGCTAAGCATTCCTTTGATGCTGTCTTTCCAGACTGTGTGGAACACGTTGCAATGTATCTGATGAAGCAGTAAGCAAACAAAGCACTTTTTTCAAAGTGCCCTCCTTGAAATCCCCCGTGTGCTGAACCTTCACGATCTGCAGGGTGCACCCTTAACAGCGACCTGCAGAGGACTCTGCCCCACGCGCAGGAGCTGAAGCCCTGTCCCTGGTGTGAAGGCACCTGAGGAGGTAACTAAGGCTGAACAAGTCACAGGTGGACCTTTGTCAGGCAGCAAAGAGGCCTCTCAGCAGCCACAGGGGCATGAAATCGAGGCTGAGCCTCAGGGCTGCGGTGTGCTGTGGTGGAGGGGAGCTCTGAGGCCCCAAAGGCCAGTCCGGGCTTCGAATTCACCAGGTTAGTGCACGGGCAACCTCAAACTGTTTACACGTAGAGACCCGGCAACAGGCACCTTGGAGAATAGTGTCGTAAACAACAGGGCCGTTTTCCTGATGAGGATTATTCCTTCCTTCGTCCTATTCTTAGCAGCGGTCTTCACAGGCATGCCACCAGATTACCACTGCAGACACTGGGGCCGCTAATCTCACCTGGAGAGATCAGGGAAGAGCCAAAGCAGAGGGGATGGGGACACATGGCCACACGTCCAGGCCCGAGTCCTAACGTGACCCTCAGACCCGCCCTAGCCTGCCCCTGACCGCACCCACATTTGGTTTTTGTTTTTTTCAGTACTGGGGATTGAACTCAGGGGCATTCTATCTCCGAGCTACACCCCCAGCCCTATTTTTTATTCTTTATTTTGAAACAGGGTCTCACTAAGTTGCAGAGTGCCTCACTAGGTAGCTGAGGCTGGCCGTGAACCCGGATCCTCCGGTCTCAGCCTCCCAAATGCTGGGATTACAAGCGTGCGCCACCACGCCCGGCTGGTTAGCTCTTTCTAAACCAGGATGACACAAGAGAGGACAGACGCAGTGGCAGGAAGTACTGAGAAATGAGCTCAACAGGGGGAAGACAGAGCAGAGTGCTGGAGGGCACCGAGGGGTCGGGAGCCCCAGACACAGCTGCCCTTGCTGGGCGAGGAGGCTGCCTCTGGGCTGGAGGACAGGACGCCGCCACACCCCCGCGCATGTGCCAAGCGCTGCTTCACAGTAAGCTCCAGAGGAGGCAGCGCTCCTAAGCCTCATTCAGCGTCCCAGCGCTCCCTGCAGGGAGGAGGACGGCTTCCAAGGGGACCCACCCACACCGTCCATCGTGCACGGGCAAGGGTGCTCCACTAGCACCACCAGCCTGAGGACCTCAGGGACCTAAGTGTCTGCAGCACTGAACGGGAAGGGGCCTGGGAGAACATGGAGCGGAGGCTCCTCCCGGCCGCTGCCCTGAGGCTGGACCACACACAAGAAGCCACCTCTCCTCTATCTCCAGCTCCAAGAGCAACAACTTGTCAGACCTCTGCGGGGCCCTTCTCTGGGACCTTCCATCAACATCTCTGCAGCTGTCCTCTCCACAAACTCGGAGCTTTCTCTCCACCCTGTACCCCTGTCTCCTCACCCTCAAGTCAAACGAAGCACGCTGACCACAAGTACTGACACCACCACGGTGTGTTCCGGGCCCTCCTGTGCGTAACGCTAAAGGGTGAGGTCATTCGTTCACAGGCTCGCATCAGCAGTATTCACACACGGCACGTGGAATGCCCCCCGACGCCTCCAGTTGAGGGCACGGGCCCCTGTGCGGCAAGGTTCAGAGTCCCGGCTTCAGGCAATAATTAGATCAGAAGTATTCGAACCTCATCGGTGGATTAATCCACTTCACATTGACAGTTGAATAGAATACCAGGAGGTAGGACCACTTGGAGGAAGGGAGTTGCTGCGGGTGTATCTTCTCTCCAGCCCGCCCCCCTCTTCTTTCCTTCTGCCTCCCGGCGGCCTGGAGCTGGGCAGCTCTCCTCTGTCACAGCCTGCTGCCATGTTTCTGCTTGGAGCTGGTCAGCCATGGACTGAACCCCTGAAACTGAGCCAACATCAACCTTGCCTCCTCTAAGTTGTTCTCAATGTGTCTGAAATTTCTGAACAACACCCTAGGGTTCTCCCCTCCTGGATGGCGGGGTCCCCCTTCAAGGAGAGGCCGCTGGTGCTCATGGCAGAAAGGATCGAGGCGGTGACAGCAGCGGGCTCCGATCCGTGCTTCGTGTCTACAAAGCCAGAACCCCCCTTCTCATTCACCTGACCCGCTCCTGCCTCTCTGTCCCCCTGACAAGGCTGTTGCACTGGGCAGCACTAAACCTGGCCTGTCTCTAAACGGCTGCCCTGCAAGGTCTCGGTCCCTGACGCTGCGAGGACCTGGGGAAGGGCAGGCTGTGAGCAGGTGAGTCTGCCAGCGAGTGAAGGGCCGGGGTGTGGGAGGGCAGCCCTGGATTGCGGGGGTAGCCTGCACAGCTGGCCGCCCGAGTGACCGCACGGTCCCACACACCCGGCTCTGGGCTCACACCCCCCAGGGAGAGGGCCACATGGCCTCTTAGCGCCTACAAGCCCTCGCCAAGGGTAGAAGATCTGAATGCTGTGAACTCTACAAAACAGAATGCTGTTGTGTACAGTTCACAGGCATGAACTGGGGCTGTCGTGGGCAAAGTGGGCGTGTGATCACCCTGCACGGAGAAACCTCCCAGGAGCAAAGTGTAGCAAAATGCAGGCGTTAGGCCACACAAAAGGCTGCTCCCGGTCTACCACCTCCTTACTGTGTGGCTCCCATGTGCGTGTGACAGAAGGGACACAGCATGCCTTTGCAGGGAGGATGCGAAGATTAAGCACGAGGCTGTGGACGGAACACTAGTAAGGGAGCAGCCCAACAGGTCAGCCACAGAGGTGAGGTGCCTGAGGGCAGGACCACACTCGGCCCACTTTGAGGTGGGGACAGGTGGGCTAAGCACAGAGAGGCCTCCCTCCCAGGCCGCACCTCTTCCCATCTTTGTCAAATTCAAATAGTCTCCTCACAAGTAACAAACCTGCCCTCTGAAACCTTTCCCTAGCCTCCAAACAGGAAAAAAGTCACCTCACTTGTATTCCCTTTTTGAGTTAAAAAAAAAAAAAGCTACCTTTGTCACATGAGATACAGGAGAAATCGACAGCCCTTCCTCGAGTTTTTTTTTTTTTTTTTTTTTTTTTTTTTTTTTGTGGTACTGGGGGTTGAACTCCGGGGCATTCTACCTCCGAGCTATACCCCCAGCCCTATTTTTTATTCCTTATTTTGAAACCGGGTCTCACTAAGTTGCGGAGTGCCTCGCTAGGTAGCTGAGGCTGGCCGAGAACCCGGATCCTCCGTTCTCAGCCTCCCGAATGCTGGGATTACAAGCATGCGCCACCACTCCCGGCTCCTCGAGTTATTTTTACAGCACTTCACAATGTACAGTTATTTTCATGTACATTAGTTCATCTGATCCCTGCCACCAGGCAGGCAGAGACAACAAATGCCATTAGTCTTGTTTTACAGCCGCCTCTGGAGGTGCGGTCAATGGCCGGGGCGGAGCGAGATGCCGGGCAGCCGTCCAGAAGGCTGCTCAGCCCGGCCCGAAGGCCATGGGCCGCAGGACAGGGGGCTGGGGCTCTGTGATGACCTCGTTCAGGAAACCCGCGAGGTCACGACCCACAGATGCTACACAGAAAGGTCCAGAAGTTTCCGCCCCAACAGCCTGTCTTATGAAGTGTCTTTGCACCCAAACACAGATGGCACCGTGCCACCTTCAGGGGACCACTAGCCCTGAGTGCAGCCACGCACGCCCCGGCGCTCTGCGGCCTCGGCGGGGGACCTGCAGTGCCAGGCCGTGCCACCGAGAGGCCAGTTCTGTGTCCAAGCAGTAGATCTTCCCATATGCCACCCGAGAAACCTAAGACCCAAGAAGAAAAACCAGCCCCAAATGGGAAGCATTTTGCAACGCAGAATCAGAGGAAGGATGGAGAGGACTAGGAAAGGTACTGAAAATAGAATTTCACAAAGTACCTATCTCAGTCGCCCTGTCTTTGAGAGTGACCCACTCAGCCTGACTGGGTAGTGGAAACAAGGAAAAGCGGTCGCCGTAAGCAAACTAGTCCACACCAGGAGATCCCTTACTGTACCTCAGGGAGAAAAGAGCAGTATCTATTCATAGAAAGCCAGCTTCTCCCCATTCCACTTAACAAACACTAGAAACAAGCTGAGCCTGCTGGCGCACACCTGTGATCCCAGCTACCAGGGAGGTAAGTTGGCAACTTAGCAAGGCCCTATCCCAAAATAAAAAATAAAAAGGGTGGGGGGGGGGTGGAGCTCCAAAGTAGAGCGCCCCCAGGTTCCAGCCCCAGTACCAAAACCAAAACAGAACACTGAGAACTGAGGAGGACCCTGGTGTCCAACTGGCTGCAGTGTGGGCGGCACAGGCCTGGCCACCAAGGCAGAGGGGGCAGAGACGGTCCAGGTTCTCCCCGCTGACTCCCAGCCCGATGGCCCCAGCTGGAGAGAGCCACATGCACACACTGCTTCCTTCTCTGCACATAATCTGTCTATAATCCCAGCACTGGGATCCATCAACAGGGAGAGGCAAACGCGGAGTGGGGAGCGCAGCCAGGACCTTGAAGGGCAACGAGAGGGGCTGCCTAACCCTGAGGCCCAAGCCAGAGCGCCCAGCATCCTTCTCGGGGGAAGAGGGCAGGTCAGCAGGGGGCAGCCGCAGCCAGCCCTGGAGTCCCCTAAACGGCCATGCCCTCCAGTCACCAGGACTTCAGGGACACAACCAGACCGACGCCACCACTGGCGACTGAAAAAGCTGGGAGAGGTGCAACTGTAAGTGTGGGCATGGCACACGAGTAATCGCAAAGCCAGCGGGGCCAGCTCCCTGCTGCAGTCCAGGATGGGGGTGCCCTCAAGGGGCTGATGGACACTGGGACCCCCCTTCAACCCGTCAAGAAGACAGCGCATGCGCAGAAAGCCTGCAGGCATCCCAGGGATTACTGAGGCCGAGTCTGCAGCACTGATAACTTAAAAACTCCCTTAATCTCCCGGAGGTTTTAAGAGCTCCTGCTCCTCCAACGGGCTCTGAGGCTCCTCCCTCCTCTCCAGGCCCTGAGGTCCGAGAATGGAGAGGAGAAGAAGGGAGCAAAGCTCAGGAGCCAGCGATCGGGGTCAGCCAGGACCCAGAGAAGGCGCACAGCATCAGAGCACAGAAAAGCATCTCATGGCCACCCAGTCTCGGCTCCACCAGAGGCATGGAGCTCCCTTGGAGGACCAGACGCCCCAGGCCCTGTCCACATCCTCATTTTTATGACTCCATGAGATGGGCCAAGCAGAGGTTTGAGGTCATGTTAAATGTGACTTCAAAGGAGCATCGTTAATCACTGAAGTCCTCTGAGATGCGGGGAAGTTCCCTCCAGAACCGCCAAGGGCAGTCTTCAAAGTGAGTCAGAAACAGAGAACAGAGAGCAGAGACGTGCAGGTGCTCACGGGACCGACTCCGCAGGACCAGTAGACACACGGGAGAACGGGTTCAGAAGGGCTTGACCTGAGGAGGGCAGACAGGCCACAGAGGCCCCGCAGGCAAGCCAGCAAGCAGCAGGGACCCGAGGGCCACCAAGCCCATGGCCCTGGCCCTGCCTGCAGGCTGGACACACACCCAGCACTGGCACGGTCCACCCCTCAGCGCTGCAATGCTCATTCAGTCACCTCTTTTTGGGGGGAGGAGAGGAATACCTGGGATTAAACTCAGGGGCATTCTACCTCTGAACTATACCTCCAGTCCTTTTTCATTTCTTTTAAAACAGGGTCTCACTAAGTTGCTGAGACTGGCCGCGAACCTATGATCCTCCTGTCTCAGGCTCCCAAGTACTGGGATTACAGGCGTGCACCACCACCTCCAGCCCATTTCTTCTGCCCTGCTCCGAGGTGCTCCTGGTAGGGACAGGGATCTGATCTCTGTTCCCTGTGGTGCACTGATATGCCAGCCCTAAGTTAAATACCCGTTACAAGTACGTAAGGCACACTGAGCGCAGCTGGGGTCAAGCTCAAGGGCAGAGGGGCCACCACAGAGGTCACAGAAACTTTGGGAACAGCCCCTGGGGCTGAGATAGAGATGTGATGGGGAGAAGGAGGCGGTCAGACTGCCACCTCCATGATGTGCGGTAAAGAGGCAGAAAGGAGGCCGAGGGGCAGGTAGGCGGTGCAGAAGCACGGCTGGGGCTGGGGCGGAGGAGCCACACAGCAACACAGGTGTCCTGCTCTCGGAACCCCTGCCAGACACAGGTGCTGCGTCCCCCGTGCCCCTGTGGGGACTGTCAAAAAGCACCGGGAACAACCTGCAGGTACAGACGAGGCTGAACTCCAGGACACCGTCCAGCCTGCCTCAGTGGCACAGCAGTGCCCAAGGACGTGAGTGCAGATCTGCTGGACTCGGCTCCAGAGCTCACCTCCACATCTACCGCCCTGTGCTCCGATGACAGCACACAAGAGAATGCAAACATAATCCCCTCTTTCATTCTGTTGAGTTCCTATTGCTTCCCATCGATTTGCATCGCAAATAAATAGCACTGTGACCTGCACTCAACTTGGTTTATAAGTGTAAGACTTGGGAATCTCTCACTAACCTCTTTGCATTGGCACACACCGCCTAAGCCCCGGAGAGCAATTTGTATGGTAGGTTTTGGAGCCGAAAGCTTCTGTAAACAGAGGCCTCCCAGGTACTGGAGTCCTGTGCACGCTTGTTAGCAAATTCAATGCAATTTTAGCTTATTGTAAACTGAGGCCAGCACTCTCATCCCTGGAAATGTAACTGACCCTAATAATATAAACCTCTTTCCCCAGGGTTATTAAATTTAGTCTCTGGCATGAAATAACAGCCTGTGAGGATGGCTCGTTCAGAAGGAGAGGATATTCAATAGGGCCATGAAGAACAATGGAAGGATTTAATGCAGGGGCTAGAACAGAAAGGTTAAACTATGCAGCTGCCGGACCGCTTCCCAGGGTCCAACAGGAGAGGAGCGCCGGCGACAGGTAGGCCTTGGCAGACTTGTCTGATGGCTGCCTTGTGAAATGTTTGTTAATTATAAACTTTACAAGTCCATGCTGCTGGAGACAGGCCATCCATTAGTCTAGGATTATATGCCTAAGGATTCACTTATTTCAAATACCTGAGGGCCACGGTGGTTAAAGTGGTTTCACTTAAGAGTCCTGTGGTGTAGACTTCGGGAACTGAACAACAGGAAGACCTCAGGTCATCTGATGCTAGGTTAGAAGAGCAGGTCTGAAATTACGCAGCATCTAAAACTCGGGCTGGTAGAACTGAGTCAGATGAGTAAGTCTACTAGAACCAGCAAGCTCACCTGGCGAAGGCTGGCGGATACTCCTGTTACAAACTATTTGGTAACAAATAATAAAGAACAGATACATATGCATGTTGATAAATGTCTAAACTTCTTGGAAGGCTTAAAGCTCTCTAACTAGCCCATCTTAAAGATCTCAGGAACCGAAATGTTTACTTTTTCTATTAGAAAGGAATTCTAATGTAACAATTTGTTACATTACCTACTATGAGCAAGAGAAGCCTTTGGATAGTTCAAAGCTTGGAAATGTCCAATACCGAGCACTCTTAGACCTTGCTATCTTAGAATGTTAGAAATAAGCCAGGAAGAAAAAAAACCATGAGGTAAAAAACAAGCAAAGGCTCTGAAAACTAACAAACAATGTCCAGCTGAATTACAAAACAAATCACACAGGTGTAGCAAAATTAAGCCCAAAGAACAATCAAAGCCCCCTAGAAGCATGAAGGGCAGAGGGGGCGAGCAAGTCATCGAGAGAGGGCCCAGCTAGGACACGCGTCCTGCATTGAATGTGATGGCCAGGTGCGGCCTGCTGGGTTTGTGTGGCTTGCAGTAGTTCATCACACCCTGCTCTAAAGTTTCTGAATCCCATCTGAGCCCTACACTCGAATACCAGGGCCCTTGTTTACCTCTCAGCGGCAGTCCCGGGGCCCTGCTGGCTGGTGCTGACCAGGAGCCCACCAGCAGAACGGGTCTGCCCAGGAACCCAACCAGGCCGCCGCCAGTGGTGATACAGTCCCTGAACACTCCCTTGGGGCCAAGAGCCATTCTTAGCTCCCTACCTGTATGGACGAACTCCTCACAGTAACTCCAAGAAATGGGTTCCTATTACTCTCAGGTGAGCACTGAGGAAGAAGCAAGTTAAGCCACCTGCCCCAGCTTACAGGCTTACCCAGAGGACGGCAGGTGTGTGCCAGGCACTGTCTGCAGCTCAGAGGCTGCACTGTTCTTCTCAGAATATCAGCCTCCCCAATCCATTTCCCACCTCACATCCCCTTAAAAAAAAAAAAAAAAAGGCTGGGCGTGGTAGCACACGCTTGTAATCCCAGCATTTGGGAGGCTGAGATTGGAGAATCCTGGTTCGCGGTCAGCCTCAGCTACCTAGTGAGGCACTCCGAAACTTAGTGAGACTCGGTTTCAAAATAAAGAATAAAAAATAGGGCTGGGGGTGTAGCTCGGAGGTAGAATGCCCCTGAGTTCAATCCCCAGTACCGCCAAAAAAAAAAAAGTTATAAAAGCCTGGTGAGCCTGGTGTGGTGACGCACGCCTATAATCCCTGCACCTGGGAGGCTGAGACAGGAGGATTGCAGGTTTGAGGACAGCCTCAGCAAGTAGTGAGACTCTCATCAACCTAGCAAGACCTTGTTTCCAAATAAAGAAAGAAAATCAGGCTGGGGGTGTAGCTCGAAGGTAGAATGCCTCTGGGTCAAATCCCTTGTATCACAAAAAGAAAAAAAAGAAAGAAAGAAAGAAAAAAGGGCCTGGTGTGGCACACACTTGAAATCCCAGTACTTGAGAGTCTGATACAGGAGGATTGCAGGTTTGCGGCCAGTCTCAGCAACTTAGACACTGTTTCAAAATAAAAAAAATAGGGCTGGGAATGTAGCTCAGAGGTAGAATGCCCGTGAGTTCAACCCCCAGCTCTACACACACACACACACACACACACACACACACACACACACACACAAAGAGTTTAAAAAGTTGATGTTGGTAGAACTTCATGGTACTAAGTACTTGTGCCACTGATAAATATAAACATCTATGCAGCTTGTGCCCATCCATACCCCAGGGCCACAGACTTGGGCACATATAGGCCCAACTCGAAACAGAATTCTCTCACTCAGCCACCTGCTCTGGCTGTCTGGAATTAGCCCAGAATAAATGCCGATAGCAATGCTTTCCTTCTTCATCCTTTAGAACCCTCCCAGTTCAGAGGGAGCTGGAAAGCCTCCTCCATCCTAGGAGCTCCTGGTGAACGGGAGAGGAGAGAGGGGGGAGAGTTACTCACCCATTCCTATAAACGAGTCCCATAAGGAACTACAAGGAAGCATGAACATTCAACCCTAGACGCTTCTTTTTCTCTAGCAAAAGGAAATATAATTTAGTCCTGTGTATTAGAAGATAACCAAATTACAAGAAAACAGATCATGACTGTTTCTGGAAAAAGTCAAATTAGTTTAATAGCATCGACAGAAGTTTATAAGCGCAGATAGGAATGGTGTGTTCGTGCAGATGGTGAAGGAGCCAAACGAACACCGCAAATCATAATGGCCATGTGAAATGGGAACGGTGAGATCGGCACCCCGTAACCTGTGTTCCACAGACAATACCAAAGGCCAACTAAGCTAGGAGAGCTCCTCGAAGATACCAAGCCCATTTGAGAGCAAGGGTGAGTATAGGTGTGATGATACAGCCAAAAGGAATTAAAAATGAAAACTACGAGCCGGGCACACTCGTAATCCCAGTACTTTCGAGGCTGAGACAGGAGGATCGCAGGTTCTTTGCCAGCCTCAGCTACTTAGTGAGACCCTGTTTCAAAATAAAGAATAAAAGGTAGGGCTGGGGGTAGAGCTTGGAGGTAGAATGCCCCTGGGTTCAATCCCCAGTACCGCAAAAAAAAAAAAAGTTAACTACATAAGCATGTATCTAGAGCAATATAACATAATACCGCCAAAGGCCTGGAGGCCACTAGGGAGCCAAAGTGTCTAGCCGGCCAGGAGTCAAGCACTGGCTTGGGGAGGGAGTCTCTACAGGAGCCTGAGGGAAGATGACCCTCCCATCTGCACTTCCTTCCCAGGATCTGATCTTTTATCACAGATTGTTAAGAGTTGGAAAGGAACTGAACTAACCATAAAAACTGTGTGCACCTGGAAGGAAAGGCTGGCTCACCCTCTTTCTCCACTTCCCTTTGAGGAAACTGAGGCAAGAAAGCACCTTGCCTAGGGACACCATCCACCCACCCCCACACTGCACAGCACAAGTGAAAGCAAGCTTCCTGCTCAGGAAAGTGCTTCTTTGACACGTGGGGTCACCATGTCCTACTGCTGCAGGGAAACCAAAGTGTCACTAATGTCTACCACTCACATCACAGCATGGACTTTGGGGCTGGAGAATCGGAAAGGGATCACCGGGGGCCGCCCCTCCCTCACCGCCCTTCTCTGGACAGAGGCTGACCTTCCCAGCTTCCCCCACCAGGTCCACCACACAAGTTCCCTCAAGTCCTGCTTAGTGAGCCAACCCAGGCAAGTGATGCTTCCCCTGGATGAAATACACACACCCCTTCCACCACCATCTCCCACTCAGAGAGAGCTCCTGAACAAGAAAGACTGACTGCAAAGTGCCCGGCTAGTGCCCTCTGTCAACTCCTGTGCCTGCCCATTCTCAAACCTGTGACTGACCAGTTGACCCTCAGGCTGCGGAACAAAGAAGCCTTGTCTTGAGCACCCGCAAGGAAGCCCAGTCCCGGGACAGCATTCTTTCTCTTTTGCACACACAGACACACGTTTCCAAACCTGCAGCCCGCAATGACTGCCACTCGTCGCTGGTCAGGAGTGCCAGCTTCCCTCTCCTGGTGTAAAACTAGACCAACTTTTCCACGCGAGCCCTCCCTCCCTGTCTACACCCACCACCACCACCAAAGTGGTGGATTCCAGGGCAACCCGGGCGCACTCTGCACCTCGGATCTGATTGGTTCCCTTCGGGGGGGGGGGGAAGATTCCAAACTTCACTTCGGAATCCCCCAGCAGTGCTAAAGGAACATGCAAAATCGCCGGCTTTTCCTGCAGATGTGCAACACTTCCTGCCAGTCTCTCAGTCCCAGGGCAGACGGGACCCCGCGGAGGCCGCCCTGACCAGCCTCCCCAGACCCGGGCCCGGTGCCGGGTCCCAGCCCCAGCCCCAGGGGGGCGCCCGGCCCGGACCCAGGAGGGGCGCTCGGGGGCTGCGCGCTGGCGGCCCGGGGGCTGGAGGCTGCACCGGGGACCCCCGCGGAAGCCCGGACGCCGACTCGGAGCCGTCCCGCCCCTGCACCCCGCGGGTCCCCGGGGGCGGCCCTCCCGCAACGCCGCCCAGCCCTCGGGGAGCGGGGTCGGCCGGCGCCACACTCACGAATCTGTGCACGAGCGTCCGCAGGCGGCTGCAGTCCATGGCTCCGGCTCGGCGCCCCCCGCCCGGTCACGGCCCGCGCGCGCCGGGCGGTGCGGGGGGCGGCGGCGGCCCCGCTGCGCTCATGCCCGGCCGCGGCGCTGCGCGGCGTGTCCGCTCCGGCTCCCGGCCCGCCGCCCCTCTGAGCCGGCCCCGGCGCGCGGCTCCCTCCGGCGGCGTCACGGGCCGCACTGAGCATGCGCGCGCGCCCCCGCCGGCCTCCGCGCGCCCCCGCCCGGCCTCCGCGCTCCCGCCGCGCCGCCGCGCCTCCCGCGGTGGAGGCAGGGCGATGCTCGCCCGCGGTCCCGGGCCTCCCCCCCGGGCTCGGCCAGGGAAACTTTGACTCAGCGCCGGGAAGGCCCGACGGCGGGCGGGCCCCGAGGATCCCCCAGGGCCCGGGCGCGCGGGGCCAGAGCGCCCCTAAGCCGGGGCCCAGCCTCGGCCCCAGGCGCCTCCTGCCCTGCGGTGCAGAGCCAACCGGGAGGCGAGGGGGACGTTCCGCAGGTGGTGCCCAGGTGGCAGGGCCTCCTCCCCGGGGATCCCGTTCCCCTGGCCGAGGTCCCCAGGACTGGGACAGTCCAAAGCAGTTTGAATCGGTTGGGGCAGGTGTTAGAATGAGTCCGGCGTCTACCGGAGCCCCGGCGGGCGCCCCCTCGCGTCGGGTCCGGCTGTCCAGCCCAGCCCGGGAGGCCCCCAGGCAGGGCCACCGTGGGGCAGAGGAGCTGTGGGCTTGGACCGGGGACCAGGCCCAGGGGCAAGTACTTTCTACTGCCAGTGTTGAGTTGGACAGAACTATCCCACCGCAAGAAACAGTTCCAATCCCAGCAGATGTTTCTGTCTTCCCAGGGTGTCCGCCTCCTGAACTCTCAACTCTGGGGTGAGGCTGGACTTGACCCCCATACATCCTTTCCAGCTCCCTGCTTCTGCCGCAGGTAATAGCTTGTGAAACCAGAGGCTGACAACATCAGGGAGGATCCGGCCTGGCCAGTACCCCCCTGTGTCCACAGGTGGTGGGAGAGAACTAGTACTGCTGCTTCTTAGATCAGACACAGGCAACCAGAAGCCAGAACTGGTGGAGAGTAATAGACTAACCGTGACGGGCTCCTTTTGTGGTCAGCTAACTTGTGGCTTTCCGTCCTCCACCCTAAAATGCCCTGCCTTGCGCTGTGCCCAGGCCACGGAGGCTCAGGCAGCAGAGCAGGCAGAGGGCAGACTGCCCACTTTCTTCCCCTCTGTCTCCTGGCTGTGCGCGCGCCTGGCAGTGACCATGTTTTCTGGGCCTGTAGTTCTGGTTGGCACCAGCTCGAGCCAGGCTCCGGGGATGCGGGTCTCTAAGCTCGACGTCACATCCTCACCTGTTGCCCGTCTCCAGGTCTTGGCCTTTGTGATGGTTCTTCAGACCAGGACCAAGACCACCAGGTCCCCTCCATGAATGCCTCTTCCCTGCCAGGACCCTGGCGCCAGGGCCGATTTTGACTAAGTTCTGCTGTGCAGGTTGACATTGGCGGGGCAAGCAGAAGCCAGAGGAGGCCGCTGGATGAAGGCGGCGGGTCTTTCGGGGGTATCTGCTTTGCACAGAGGTGCTGATACCTTCATCCTGTATTAGA